>JARPMJ010001616.1:0-153434 GCA_033366665.1 Phoxinus dragarum | reverse complement strand
CTCTGGCTCTCACCTTCTCTTGGGATCTCTTCCTTCATCTCTCTCTCTCTCTCTCTCTCTCTTTATCTCTCTATTCTATCTCTAAGGTAACATTTACATGCTGGTTAAGATTATTTGGTTTAAGTTATAATCAATTCATTAATATACTCTGTAACTATTTTAAGTGTAACCATCACCATATTTTGTCATTAAATCTTTCGATTGCAGCTAGTGTGCTAGTTTTGATTTGGTCTTAACTTTTGTGCTACATAGTGCAATACAATACTATCACTCTCTTTAGTCTATAGCAACGCTCTCCCACGTATGAAGCTATTGTAACTGTACTTATTTTCCGTCATTGGTATAAGTGGCAGTGAGTGGAACAGACAAGAAATGTACAGCTTTAAACCATCTTGCTAATAACGTTTCTTTAGTCGCTCGGCAGTCTTGCAGTCTGAACCCCTGAAAGATTTCCACTCTTAGAGATGGTGCCGAAACCCGGGATCCCTTGCAGTGTGTTTTCTGAAATTCACTTTGATCAGAATGAGAATAACTCATTTTTATAGTTGATTTTGTGATTGGATTATAGCTGATCTTCTGACAATGGGTAAGTCTGTTTTCCTTGTTTAATGGTATGATAAGAAGTCTCAATTTGCATGAATTGAATGAAACAGTATTTTGAATAGCTTTAATAGTCACATTACGGTATAGTTTGTGAATATTCAGATCTCCTCTGGGATGGAAGGGAAAAATTCTGATAATAGTGATGTATTGTTTGCTTTATGGAGCAAAAAAGTTGCGCCTAGCGTATGTAAACTCTCTAAAGAGTACATTGACGTTAAATGTCCAGAAGAAGAATTGCTCCGATGGTGGGACAATGTTGGAAAACATCAAAAGAAATCTAAACATGATGAAATTATTGAGGCTTTAAACTTCATTCGTTATACAAAGCTACATGAGTTAGCAACATGTGTAGTTCCTGCATTTAATAACATGGAATCTAAAAATGCAGAAAATGCACAAAAGTCTGAGGCAAAGATTCAAGATCTTAAAACACAGATAGATAAATTGCTATCTGAGCTGTTAGCCCTAAATGAAAAGTATAAAAATCACAAAGAGACCATTGCAGATCTCAAGGCTAAGCTAAATGCTAAAGAGCACATGTCTTTCAAAATGCTTAAAAGCGTTGAGACTAAAAAGAACGTTCACTTCTTGGAGGAGGTGACTTCTAGTGAATCTGAAACATTTAGTTCAGAAAATGCAAATGCCCAAGAAAGTGTTCCTATTTCAGTTCTTAGGGTGATGGCACATGGTCATGAAAATCCTCAAACTCCAGGTGAACATAGCAAACTTCAAAATGGTAAAGAAAGCAGGCTTTGCAGTTCCTGTCATAAAATAGGCCATCTAGAGGAAAAATGCTGGTCACTGGGTAGGGGAAGGCCTCCACCTTATATTCTGAAAAATAGCAAAACACTTTCTAAGAGCAAAAATCAGCAATCTGCACGTACAGGTAAAACTCTTAGCGAGTTAACTGCTTTGTTCATGCAAGGGCTTCAGCTATTAACTTCACTTGCTAGTGGGTTGGTAGCCCAATAAGCAACACGTTTTACATCCAAATTCCAACGATCCTGATTGTATTTCAAATTTGTAATTGTGCAAAACACATAATGATCATAGAGCACACTTTATAGTTGTTTGTGTACACTCTGCACATAGGCTAATTGATTTTATTATTTTAAAACACATAAATGCTTTACTGTAAGTGTTGTAAAAACACTTAGGTTTAAAATGTTGTAGATGCTAAGTGCAATCTAGACAATGTATTTTTGTGTTAAGTGGAATAATTGTTGCACTGAAACTGTAGAGCAATTTCATTTTGCAACGTGTGACTATGTTGAGTTTGTTTGTCTCCTTATTGGAAACTCGGTTATCTTCCATATAACTGTAGTAAAACCATGTAAAGGAGCATAGAATTGCCATATGTGGCTACACAATTTGCATTAACCATGAAAATCCTTTCATAACAGGATTTAACTCTGAACTTTGCACTTTAGCATGCTCCTAACAAAGAACTTTAAGGGAAGGAGATGAGCCATGATCACACTTCACTCACAATTCTCATGCTGGCTCCCTGTTACAACAGGACCAAATTTGCATCACAATTGTAAAAACCCTCACCTTTGTTTTGAAGCATGATAAATTTACACATAGCTGCAGATAAATGCAGCCACATTTGATCTTCACACAAAGTCAAATCTGCATCTATATGATTCTGCCTCACAAACTTAATCCATACAAAATTATTTAAGTCTTTACATCTAGACTGAATTATAACTGTGAATTGCATTCAGCAATTGTTTGTTTTGTTTTTCTTTGGATTTATTTGATCACTTAAATATTATTTTGCCTCACCAGGTGAAATTCAAAATTTTATGTCATCATTCTTATTTTTACCCAAGCACAAATATTTGTATTCTCATTAATGTATTTGAAATATCTCTGAAATGTTTTTGATTGCTTATTTGTATTTTGTCCAATTGACTTGCAACAATGCTTGTGGACATTAATTCAATTGAATCTCTGTGAATGGTTACACTGAATATTTTGCTGATAACTCTTCATGAAATGTTGTTTTAAACCAGCATTAGTTGTTTTGTTTTGATGCAATTTATTTACATGTTTCCAGAAACAGTTATCCTTCCTTGACCATCTTTTTAATTAAGTACACTTAAGGGCTTTTGCCAGTGAGAAATTTTAATCTGACCATATCAATCATCTGACCAATGACAAATGCCATGTGTCTGCTTTTGCTGTTTTGTTGTGCTGTGTACTCTTTTAAATCACAGGATCCCTGCAACCAAGTTCATATCCTGTGAATTCATCCTCAGAAAGAGGAATCAATGTTTGCTTCCAGATTCAGTGCCTGTTCTTGTGAAATTGTGAGGTGTTCGATGGATGATTTGCATATCTATGAAAGGTGCAACATCGTGTGATGGAACCTCCCTACTCATGCAGGGCCGAAATGAGAACAACAACTAAAGACTGACCAACCGCAACAAGCCTGGACGAAATGTCTGAAGATACAACTACACCCAACAGCAAAACATGTCTTTATGAACTGTGTCACCTTTGGACTCCAGGTGTGTGGCCAATGGTGCCAAGGGCCGATTTGTAAGACTGAAAATAATTCAAGACATTTCAAATGAACTGAGAAATGAAATACTGTTTTTGACCCCTTCTCCTCCAATGACCATTTGCCCAAAGACACAGTGGGGTTCCCTGCTGTTTCTGATAACGATCAAGACCTGTAGGCCAAGATGTTTGTGTATGCACGGGGGAAGTGTAAATACCTGATAGGTCAGTTTGGAATGTCTCACTATTTGGGTTTTAGTCACATGGTCAAGAAGGATAAATTAGGTTGAAACTGCTGTTCCGCCTTTTCCTCTTCTGGAGCTCTGGCTCTCACCTTCTCTTGGGATCTCTTCCTTCATCTCTCTCTCTCTCTCTCTCTCTTTATCTCTCTATTCTATCTCTAAGGTAACATTTACATGCTGGTTAAGATTATTTGGTTTAAGTTATAATCAATTCATTAATATACTCTGTAACTATTTTAAGTGTAACCATCACCATATTTTGTCATTAAATCTTTCGATTGCAGCTAGTGTGCTAGTTTTGATTTGGTCTTAACTTTTGTGCTACATAGTGCAATACAATACTATCACTCTCTTTAGTCTATAGCAACGCTCTCCCACGTATGAAGCTATTGTAACTGTACTTATTTTCCGTCATTGGTATAAGTGGCAGTGAGTGGAACAGACAAGAAATGTACAGCTTTAAACCATCTTGCTAATAACGTTTCTTTAGTCGCTCGGCAGTCTTGCAGTCTGAACCCCTGAAAGATTTCCACTCTTACAACTGTTAGCCTGTTTACAAACATGATGACTTTGGCAGTTCTCAATGTCCCAAGTTCAGGAAAAATATTTAATCATTAGTCCCAACTTCTGTATAGCCTATATACAAGCCTATTTCAGAGGCCAATAAAACCAACAGTGGAATATAGTAGACGTCTCTGAAGCTTGTGCTCAGCTTTATTTTAAGACCAGACATTCAGTAATTGGAAACAAGCTTTCTAGAATGTTTTTTTTTTTACAGTTCACAAGATGTCAACTATGTTGGCCAGATATACAAACAGCTTGTTCCAGCGCAAACCCAACTTTGGCATAAAAAATTTAAATACTTTAAGGATTTACTAAAAAAAAAAAAAATTGTGATGCACAGGCATGGACACCTTATTGCATATGCATTATTTTTGCGACTGACCTTATTGCATATGAGATCCATATAAGAGTTTACCTTTTAGATGCAAATGTATGGGAGGAGAGTTAAATAAATCATGCAACATGATTTATTAGGTTTGCTGTAGTCAATTTACTGTAAAAAGTAATAAGTTGAATTTAGGCTACTTAGAAAACATGTACTTAGAAACTGATTGCCTCAAATTTCTCAAGCAAATTAGCTAATAATTTTTGAGTTGATTGAACTTACTACAACTTCGCATGGTAACTTGTGTATTTGTATAGGTTACCAGAAAACTTAAAGTGTTGGTAACTTAGTTTGAAGTTCAGCCAACTTAGAGATTTTAGTTAAGTTTAGTGCACATAACTCAAACAAAACAATTCTCTTAATAAGTCTGCTTGTTCACATTATAAGAAAAATGTGTGGAAACTAATTGCCTCAAATTTCTCAAGTTGTACTTAAAACTTTAGTTGTTAATACAAAGACAGACAACGGATTGTTGGCACAACATTAGGACATTTATTTGTCCCATAAAACAATGTTACTTCAAGTCATTACTTTTGAGGCATGCTAATCAACAATTTAACACAGTAGCTATAAAAAAAATTCACATACTGCACTCAGGTAAACACAAATCAATGTCCCTTTTCTGACATCTTGTAAATCTAGATTTGCTTTGCCACACAAAAAACAGTGAGGAATTGCAATTTTCAGTGTTAAAAAGCAGAAATAGAGAACTCACAAAATTCTAAAAACAAGTTTCTCAGTAGAGAACAAGTTTCAGTTCTCTTAAAAAAGAAAGTTCTCTTTAAAAAAAATGTCTCACAGACTAAACCACTTAAATAGATAGTTCACCCAAAAATGTATATTCTGTCATCCCTCACATTGTTCCAAACTCAAACCTGAGAGATTCCTTTCCCTCGAAAGTCAGTTCACACACAAAAAAACTCTTGACACTTCAAACATTCATTAAGAGATCATAAAATAAATCCATATGAAATGAGCAGTTTAATCCAAGTCTTATGAAGAGACATAATTACTTTATATGATAACCACAACAGCAGTGAACATAATCAGAACCTAAACTTGCTTGATGTGCATAAGCAAACCCCATCTGTTCTTAAGGGAGCTCAAACACGCTGAGTATCACGAGAATGAACCTCATTGGTTCACACGCATCGAGCAAACATGCTTCAACTTCTGTTTACCAAAACTGAATGCTGTAAACATTATGCGCTAATCAATGTTTATATGTGAATAAAAGCCTAAATTCAATATGTTCACCGTATAAAGTGAGTGTGTCTCTTTAGAATAATTGGATTAAAGCACTCTTTTAATATGGATTTATTTTACTATCTCTTTATGAATGCTTAAGTTTTGGGTGAATAAACTTTCAATGGAGGAACAGAAATTTCTCAGACATCTTTCTAAATATTTTGGATTGTGTTCCAAAGTTAAAAAGTCTCATGGGTTTGGGATGACATGAGGGTGAGTTAATGGTGACATTTTTCATTTTTGGGTGATCTTACCCAGCAGGCACAGGATATAGACTCCAACGTCGGTCAGACGTTGGATTTTGGTTGAAAATGAAAGTTGGGTTGACGTCTAAATCCAGTGTGTGTTTGACGTCAAGCTCCAACGTGGGACAGTTGTTGAATTTTGGTTGGAATAAACCAAACCAAAAGGTGAAATGCATGGCCGTATATAGGGCTGTCACTTTTGAGAAAAATCAAATTCGAACGGATATCAAATACCAGCCTATGTATTCGAATATATTCGAATATCTATTCCCATCCGCCACATATCAAAAACTCCAGTCAAGGCCATCACTGTCCATAGGCCTCAAACACCATTCAATGGCTTCCACCATGTCCATGTGCTCAAAGAGGAAGTAGGGTGACAGATATTTGAAGGAACTTTCAGTATCGCCCTCTACTGGCTCATTTCCTTCAGAACAGCCGCCCCCAAATTTGTCCCACAAATTTGCAATAATGTTCAACTAGGCATTACTGTTAGGGAGAGCAGGGAGGCGTATCAGCCGACTAACTGGTCGAAGATATGTTCTGTCTTTCACTCTTACTTCTGCCGTGCGTATTCTTCCATCCTTACCATAAATCAACTTAGTGATATGGCCTACAGGCCAAAGTGCTCTAGGCAACTGGTGGTCCACCACTAGGACAACGGTATATAACTGGAGTGCATCAGTGTCAGTTTTCCATTTTACCCTTGTTTGTAAACTTGGTAGGTAATTTCTTATGAACTGTGACCAAAACCTATCAGCAAGGATTTGACAGGTCCTCCATCTTCGTCGGCTGAGTACTTCACACTCATGATACATGGCCTGCGGAAGTGAAGGGTCTCGCCGCCCCATTAACAGAAGGTTTGGGGTAACAGGATCAGGGTCGGCCACGTCAGTGGACACATAACCCAGAGGCTTGGAGTTTAGAATCCCTTCAATTTCCACAAGGATGGTGGTCAAAACTTCATGGGTTACAGTTTGTGAATTCAGGGTAACGTTTAGAGCATTTTTAATGGACCGGATCTCCCTCTCCCAAGAACCTCCAAAGTGTGGTGCATTAGGTGGATTAAAGAAAAAATTTATCTGATACTCAGCTAATTTGGCTTTCAGGTCTGGGTGCAGGACATTAAATGCAGCTGTAAGTTCTCGTTCTCCCCCTTTAAAGTTTGTTCCTTGATCAGAGAACAATTCGGCAGGCTTTCCCCTTCGGGAGATGAAACGTCTTAAAGACATCAAGAAAGAATCAAGGTCAATGCTAGTTAGAACCTCAATATGTACAGCTCTTGTGGTTAGACACTTAAACAGTATTCCCCATCTTTTCTCATTTCTTCTGCCCACTTTTACAGTAAGTGGCCCAAAACAATCCATCCCTGTAGAGAAGAAGGGTGGTTGATGTAAACGTGCGGGAGGTAAATCTGCCATTCGTGGAATTATTGGTTGAGCCCTCCATTTTTGACACTGCACAGCCACGTTGCTCCTTTCTCACAGCCTCTCTTCCTCTGAGAATCCAATATTTCCTTCTCAACTCTGCAAATAAACGTTCTGCACCAGGATGTTTTAAGTTACTGTCATATTGTTGAATAAGCAGCTTGGTAACTGGATGTTTTGAATCTAGAACAATTGGATGAACCGTCTCTGATTCCAACTGATTGCAATTGCGCAGTCTGCCTCCCACTCGAATTAATTGCATTTCTGTATCAAATTCTGGGGCTAACGTTATCAAACGACTTGATGATGACAGAGATTTCCCATCGCTAAAACTTTGAATCTCTTCAGGAAAACTGTCTCCTTGTGCAGCTCTTAAAATCATTAATTCCGCCTGCTGATACTCCTCAGCAGAAGGACTTTGATGGAGATTCGACTCTATGGAGGCCGCCCCATGAAGGGATTTTGCGGTAGCATAAACTAGATCCTTGAAGCTGTCAGCTTGTGAAGGTTCTGGAATTGAATGGCACGAGACTGCAGTCAAATTTAGACAAGTGATTGGTTTGCGCAGTTCTTCTGTGTCGTCATTGATTAAAGCTGAAGGATTTCTTGGCCAGTATTCTGGTGACAACTGCAGGAAAGGGGGACCTTTGAACCACCTACTGTCTTCCCTAAGATCCTGTAGGGTCCGTCCCCTTGTAACATCATCTGCTGGATTATTCGGTGAATCTACATAATTCCAATCTTGGGAGTCAGTCAGTTCTTGAATTTCTGCAATTCGGGTTCCAACGAATACCTTGAAATGGCATGACTCAGACTGAATCCAAGTCAGCACAGTGGTAGAGTCTGTCCATAAATGAATTCCAGATATCTTGATAGTGAGCTCTTTCTTTAACAGGTGAGCAAGTTGGGCTCCTGTCAGTGCTGCACACAATTCCAATCTTGGCATTGACAGTTGCTTTTTTGGTGCAACTCGTGACCGTGCAGTTAAGAATGCTACCTCCACCTGATTTAGTAGACCTTCTGTCCGCAAGTATCCCACACATCCGTAGGCACGTTCTGAAGCGTCACAAAATATGTGAATTTCTTGCACACAATCAGTTCGGTCCATCTCAGCACTCACATAACACCGGGGAAGTCTGATCTCATTCAAGTGTTGGAGCTCCCTTTCCCATATCTTCCAAGCCTCTAAGAGGTCACCAGGGAGAAGAGGGTCATCCCATTCTCGCCTTTTGTTCCACAACTGCTGCACGATTATTTTTGCCCTGGTAGTGAAAGGAGTGATGTATCCAAGAGGATCATATAAACTGGCGATCATTCTGTAAATATTTCTCATAGTGATAGGGGATGATTTTAGTGTGTAAGACTTGTACATCAAAGTATCTGACTGACACAGCCACCGAAGTCCTAAAGCTGGTTCTTCAGGATCCATATCACTCTGATTAAGCCAGTGTTCACCACTCTGAGATAATACTTCCTTCGGCAGATGATGAATGATACCTGCAGCATTACTAGTCCACTGTCTTAGCTCAAAACCTCCTTCATCAAGAAGCTTCCTCATTTTGTCCACAAGAGCTCGGGCTCTCTCCATTGAAGGAAAGCTCTGTAACCAATTGTCAACGTAGAAGTGCTGCTGAACAGCTTTGCATACATCTTCCGACTGACCTTGCTCAATGACATGCTGCTGCAGTGCATAAGTGGCACAACATGGTGAACAAGTTGTGCCAAATGGAAGTACTTGCCACTCGTATATACTGGGTTGGGTTTCCCTCAGAAGATCACGCCACAAGAACCTCAAAATTGGCTTATCTGCTGGTAACAGTCTCACCTGGTGGAACATTCCTTTAATATCGCTACTTATAGCAAAAGAGTGCTCTCTAAAACGCAGCAGAATACCCAAAAGGGATGAACTCAGGTTTGGTCCTGGTAAGAGTAGCTCATTCAAATTGTGTCCCTGATAGGAAAATGAACAATTAAACACAATTCTGTTCTTCCCGTTATGTGTTACCATATGATGAGGGATAAACCAGGATTCTTTGGGGCATTCCTCTTCTCTGGTAACTTTGGTTGCATATCCTGCATGTTCAAGTTTGGCAATCTCTGCATTATAAGCAGCAGCACGTTCTGGATCTTTGATGAGACGCTTCTCAGTATTACGAAGGTTAGCCAGAACTGCTTCAGGGGGTGCCGACAGAGTGGGCATGTTCCTTACACGTAGTAGAGGAGTGGCATATCTCCGAACTCCATCCACCTCTACTCTGACTGTTCTAGCTTGCAGGTGATCCATGGCCTCTTGCTTAGATCTGGTAACAAGTTTTTCACTTCTGTATGGCAATACATCCAATTGCCACAACTTTTCTACTTGATGGTAGATTTCAGATGATGGAGAAACATTAGAAGTAAAAAAGCAGGAAGTTGCATTACCAGTATGTAGAAGACCTTTGACTGAACCCTGTAGCGTCCATCCAAGTTTCGTCTGGACTGCCGCAGGACCTCCAGGTGGTCCTAGTCTCACTGGCTGGACAGGAGTTATTAAGTGCGGATTATCTGACCCAATCAGTATGAGTGGTCTTACATTGTTAAAATGTGGCAAGGGCAATTTTCTCAGATGGTTGTACTGCCGCTGAAGTCTGGTTACTGGGTAAGTATGTTCAGCCAAACCTAACTGGGTTGCAGTGAACGCTTTCCTGATTGTGTAAACTTTATTTGGCTGGTCAATGGAAGACAGACAGATAGTCACCGAAGATCCCTGCAACACTCGCAGGTCCTGTCTCACAGTTCTCAGTGTGATGCTCTCTGGATCACCTTGTAACTTTAACTTCTCTGCTGCCTCTTGAAGGAGAATTGTCCTCTCCGAACCATCATCCAATATAGCATAGGTTTCCAGCGTGTGATTACCATTACGTAAGAGTACTTTACTGATTTTCAACAAAACTTGACTGCACCCAGCTCTCCGATCAAGATAAAGAATGTCAGTTGTAGTAGAGTTTACTAGACCACAAGTTGCTGTAGTAAAGCTCTCTGTAGGCTTGACATTTACTTCATGCAATGCTTGGACATGTTTACCTTTGCAGATGTCACAGGTAATTCTCAGACGACACTGGGCAGCTTGATGTCGAAATCCGCATTTCCAACAACGGTTATTGGACTTTACCCACTCCCTCTTCTGCTCCGTAGTAAGCTTAATGAAGTTGGCACATTGATCAAGGAAATGCATGTTATTACAACAGTAGGAGCAATACGTTTTCGACTTCCCTTGAGACATTGATTTCTGCTCAACAGTGTTGTAAGCAGAACCAAGAAGTACAGTCGTTGACTTTCTCTTCATCTTAAAACTCTGACGTTCTCTTTGCTTGGCATCTCCTTTCCATGGCTCATCTGAACACTCTAATACTTCCTCTTGGATCTGTAATTCATACTCAAGCCAATCTGCAAAATCTAAAAGGGATGGTACTCCTCTCTTCAAAGGGTAGCGATATCGTCTAAAGTTAGCTCGAAAGTCATATGGTAGCTTGTTTGCTAACCTAGCTACATGTGACCCACAATGAAGTTCAACATGGCCTTCATTACCCAGTTGCTCCAACATCCCAACCAATGCTCGTACCCTCAATGCGAATTTGCGGAATCCAGTAGAATCACCATTCTGGACAACTGGTCCATCCATTAATCCAGCAATTCGACGCAGAGCAAGCTGATGGGGCTGACCATAATGTTGAATAAGTGAAACCATTGTATCGGAATAAGGGTGACCAGAATTACAATAAGAATCAGCTATCAAAAGTGCCTCTTCAAACTTCAAATGATCAAGTAAAATCTGGTACTTAAATTGCTCTGTGGCATCTTGTGGAAGGATATTCTCCAACGAAATCCTGAGTCTTGCAAACTCTCTTGGGTCATCAGATGTAAAATCGGGGATAGATGGTTTGGGTCCCCGATATTGGTATCTGTGTGGAGGCACTGGTGGAGGCCCTGGTGGAGGCCCTGGTGGAGGCCCTGGTGGAGGCCCAACATCTCTTCTTACTGGTCGACTTGGTGCCATGTAAGGTAAATGACCATAATCAGGTTCTGGATCCTGATAACTTAGAGATGGAACTGGTAATCTCTGCATTTCAAGTCTGTAAATGCGATCCCGAAGATCTTCCATCATATTAAGCTCTGTTCCTTTAGAAGGACGCAACTCTTCATTATTAACTATTATCGAAGGAGGTGGCAGTGGCCATTCTTCTTCGACAGCTGCTGGCTGATATACTGGTAGAGGAGAATACTCTTCTGATTCAAAGGATAGTGCTTCCCTTGGATTTGAAGTTGCTGGTACCCCATCTTGGTACAGTTGCCTCTTTAACTCAGATACAGTCTGTCGCAGTCTTCTATTATCCTCTTGCATCCTATAAAGGGAATCTGCCGTTGGCTGAGAATACTGTGAAGTAATATGTGTTGAACTCTTATGAACGGGTATCTGTTCTGAAGAGGGGTCTTCATCCACTATGTTCCAGTTAGTTAATGTTGAGTATTGAGAGTAAGATCCCTTCTCTTCGGCTCTCTGCATTGCCCTATCGGCAATTCTTTCCTCAGGAAGAAGCCGCCGATTTGCTGCTGATGGTAGTTCCACCTCATACTGACTCATCCATGCGGGTGGGCGAATAAGCCGTTTCGGACGAACATCAAATGGTCGATGATCACTACCCCTTAGTGAATGTGCCATTTTGATCCACAGCAATTATCCAGCTCTGGCTCGAAGGACCATTTATTCTGAAGTTTCTTAAGTTTCTTAAGTGCTGGTTAAATAGTAATCACTGTGGGGCATCGATGAGAATGCACAAAGTTCCTTTTAATGGCTTTTATTTTGATGGCTCAACATGTTCAAGTTGTGTGTGGTTACTATAAAAGAATAACAACATTGCCATCAGTTACAAGTATGACAAACATCAAACATTAACACAATGATGCATATAACAAGCAGGTTTCACCAGATTTAAAAGAGTTAAACAACAGATCTAAATCCTCAAGTGCCCAATTGCAAGCAATATACAATATCAACATTCAAATACATACAACAACATTATCATCCAGGTATAAAGATAAAAAGGTACCCACCAAACAATCTATACACATCATCATCATCATACAATCAACAATATATATATATAATACAAAACTATCAACTTACATTTGATGCACGCACACAATCCACATATCAAAAACTCCAGTCAAGGCCATCACTGTCCATAGGCCTCAAACACCATTCAATAGAGTGCCGAAGTTATGACGTCACTTTGTAGGCCAACCCGGAAGTTAGCGGCGCATGGGTTCCCTCGATCGAAAAGCTATGCATTTTCCCCATAGACTTTTGGAAAATCGCCAAAAATAAGATCTGTGTTCAACAAAGAGTTGCGACCCTTACACGTTTTGTTTATCAAGATTATCTTTACAAGTTAATCCAAAATGTATACATTTTGAAGCCTAAATAAAGCCGTCAGATATAAAATGCTAACGGTAGGCTATAAACGGACTACAGCACACCACTCTGACCATAGTCGCGGATCAACGTCATCATCAAGCTTCCTCAAACTTTATTTAAAAAAACATGCTCGCTCATTATGATCTGCGCTGTGAATGAACACTTATCCACCTTTTCATGAGAAATATTGCCCATTCGTTTTTTCCCCAAAAATGTTAGAAACTAATTTTGTTTATGCGTGCCTCTCTGAGATTTTTGTTATCTTTTGTTAATGTTTTATTTATTCGTTTATTCTTTTGTTAGTTTATACAAACCTTAATATTATTTTCTTTGTGATTATGATTATGCCTGATCATTGTGCCCTAAATAAACTTTAATAAAGATGATCTTTCACTGTATTATGTTTGATTGTATGTTTGCATACCATTTGCTAATTCGCCAGAAAAAAACGCGCTTTTACCTGTCTATGGCTTTTACCATCTCAGAAGTAACGTTACTAACGTTAGCTATGGCCGTATCGATTTCCAATATTATGTCCTTTTTCTTAGACGATAGAAAAACCATAGATCGAGGAGAGAACCACTATAAATCTGGACATGTACAGTGCTGCTTAGATGCTGGTTTACTTGTGGTTGCATCTCGGGACAAAACAAAACACCATTGTCGAACAGTCTCTCCACAGAAATAAAGAACGTGAGGCTGAAACGCGGGTTTGTTATGATGACGTCTAAAGTCCCCGCCAAAGGATGTAGTCCCTTTTAGCAACTTGTTAGCAACCACCGTTTTTAAGTCTCAATAAAGTTTAAAAAAAATCACAAGCAGGTTATAACTGGTGTGTTTTATGTCATAGATCAAAACGTGAAAATATTTAGAGGCTTTGTTAACCACAGACCTTATTTCAGGCGATTTAGCAAAAACCCATTCAAAAAACCCATAGACTTTAGGGCGAGGGAACCGGAAGTGCTAAAATGCTAACTCACTTCCGCGTTTCGGCCTACAAAGTGACGTCATAACTTCGGCACTCTATGGCTTCCACCATGTCCATGTGCTCAAAGAGGAAGTAGGGTGACAGATATTTGAAGGAACTTTCAGTATCGCCCTCTACTGGCTCATTTCCTTCAGAACAGGCCGTCTGCTGCGTTTCTGGGGCTGTTTAAACCTGGCCACTTCATGCGTTTTCTCAGATCGGATAGCTATCAAAACGATTCCATTTACACCTGGTCACATAGGCCTAAATGTGGTTTAAACCGGATATAAATCCGATCTTCAATTCCCGCGCTATATGCAGATTTAATGGATTTAATGTCACCGAAAGCAACATATGAGCTGCATTTTATTGATCATCAGCTAACATCAAAGACTGCAATAAGAGAGAGCGGCAGCCCTGGTAAGATCATTTCGTTTCTTTACTTTTAATGAAGATTATTATTATTGTGTGTTAAAGCGTCTGCGACTTTCACTTTGATTTGCGATAGTTTGCACATTGGCTTGGCGCTTGATGAATAGATCATCTGCAGTGATGCGTGTTGCAGCGCGCCGTCATATCTGACTATAACATAGCAGCCTGTAACACGCTTTCAAAATAACACGCTTTTTTAAAATAAAAAGCAAACGGTCTTATCATAGACTGTAAAAAATGCGCTAGACATGGCACTTTAAAAACCGAATAGTTTATTTGAAGTTCGATTACGGTTATTTCACGTCATGTTCGAATGCATATTCGAATATCGAATAAAAAGTGACAGCCCTAGCCGTATACTTATTACCAGCTTCACTTAAAACTAACCAGATTTACTTTATTTAATTTCCGGTTTAATTAAATCATTATTTTGTATTTTAAAGTCACCATGATGGTGGTTAGCGTTTGCTTTAGTTGTTCTCTTGACCCTTGATTCTATGATATAACTTTTTGTCTGGCTGCTTTAACTGTGTGTTATTAAAGCATAATTGTTGTAGATAAAAAAGCCATGAGATCAGGTGATGATGATGACATTGAGATCATCATGTAGTTGCTTGAATCCCTGATCTTTTAAAGTGTCTAATTCTTAGATTATATAGTACTTGTGATTTAATTTTGTTTTATTCATAATATAATTTATTTGATTCTACAGCATATCTAGCAGTGTGGTTTATCAAATATTACACTTGCTTTTTAAAAACTATTTAGTGCACAACAACTTTTAATCTATGCTTTTAATCTACGCTCAAAGTCGACACTCAGAGGCTGTTTGCCCAATCACACCCTATGCCCTCATTCACTATTCCCTACATTAGTTCACTAATATAGTCCACTTGACAGAGTAAATGAAAAGAAGTGAGTGAATTGAGACACTGATGAACACCTGATAAGCAGAATCACTGAAGGACAGAGAAACAAGAACAGAAAAAAGGCAAGGCAAGGCAAGTTATATTTATAAAGCTCATTTCATACACAATGGTAATTCAAAGTGCTTTACATAGAAGAAATTAAAATAATGAAAAGAAATAAGAATAATTAAAACAGTTTAGAATATAAAATACAAATAAGATACAGTACAAACAGTTGGACGGACAGTGGCACAGTGCTCATTCAGTGAAGGCAAAGCTAAACAGATGTGTTTTGAGTCTGGATTTGAATGTGGCTACTGTAGGAGCACACCTGATCTCTTCTGGAAGCTGGTTCCAGCTGCGGCTGGCATAATAGCTAAAAGCAGACTGTCCTTGCTTAGAGTGAACCCTTGGTATTTCTAGTTGATGTGATCCTAATGATCTGAGTGATCTGTTGGGTTTATATTCAGTGAGCATATCTGCAATGTATTGAGGTCCTAGGCCATTGAATGATTTATATACCAGTAATAATACTTTAAAATCAATCCTAAATGTAACTGGGAGCCAGTGTAAAGACCTGAGGACTGGTGTGATGTGTTCATATGTTCTGGTTCTGCTCAGTGTTCTGTACGAGCTGCAACTGTCTTATGGTCTTTTTGGGAAGGCCAGCGAGGAGTCCCTTACAATTGCAAGAATTATTGCAAGAATTAGATGGAAACAAAGCATCTAATTCTTGCAATATTTTTCAGATGATAGTATGCTGATTTAGTTATTGCTTTGACATGACTACTGAAGGTTTAGATACTTTATGTAAATTTATTTACATTACTTACATTTGTCTAATGCAAACAGTGTTGACAACAGTAAATTCTACTATACAATAGAACACATACATCACTTAGATCATCTACATCTATTTCATATCTATTAGACACAGTCATCTGCAATTCTTATTGAAGATTGTCTTGCCAGATATTAAATAGACATTTAGTAATTGTAATTACGATGTATATGGTTTCAAATGTATGCAAATCCACTCTGGAGACGCATGTGTCCTTACTGGAGCTCCCCTGTTAGCTATACATAATAAAACGTGTTTTACAGCAAACTCACAAATTTACTATACTATTTGGCGTCTTTACATCTTCAACAATTCAACAGTTTACTGTACAGTAGTTCAACACATGCGTTATGGATTGTAATACTCACATTTGAAAATACTCTCGTCCATCCTTTCCGTCATGTTCGAGTAAGTATCCTCTTCTTCTTCTTCTTTATGACGTATGCTCTCCCGTGGCCTCCTGGGATAGAAGAGTATCCATCGGACTGCACTCGAAAATCTGGGCAGAAGCAGTAGGTCATCCGGGAACTTCTCGCTTACTCTTTTATGAATACTGACGTTTCGAACGTACTTCTTCTTTCACGTACTGTTTTCTTCTACTATATAGTAGGAATTCGAACGCACTATTAGTATACATATGTCCAAATCTCGCGAGAATTAAGACGTCATCCAGGTAATTTTTGCCTACTCTTTTATGAATCGTACATACTTTTTCGCTCGCTTACTGTTTTCCGCTTACTATTTAGTAGGGAAGTATGCAGTTTCGAACGCAGCTAAGAACTAAAATTGACTTCACAGACTTTCACAGAAAAAAGATATTAAAGCTCTCAAGATCTCAGCAGAGGATTAAACAACTCCACAAACAGCATTACCAGCTTTACCTATTATTAACCCGTTTGACTTTATTACTGCCATTCGTCTACTGCAGAGGTGTATAGTCCAGGGGTCAGAAAGTAAAAGTCCTGCCATATGTTTATTCCACCCATAAACTCAGTCAGCTGATTTAACTAATTAGTTCTCTCTCCTGTCTGAATTAGCAAATCCAGGTGATTGGAACAAAATACTGAGGAGGACTTTTACTTTCTAAACCTGGACTTTACACCTCTGGCCACATGTCAGTCAAGAGCAAAATAAATAAACAAGAACTGGACCTTATCTGAGCCACAAATCCTGTGTAGACAGGTAAGTACCACGACTGTGTCTATAATTTCTTCTCACTGTCGGTTCTGCTTTACTTTCATTGCTTTTTTTCTTCAGATTGGGTTCATGAACGTTGGGTTTTTCAACCAGGTAAGAACATGGCAGCAGCAAGTTACGATGTAACACACGTCTTCTTCCTGCTCCTTGATAGGGTTCTACCACAAACACGGGGCTCCCATTGCCTTTTCGTTCTTTGACCATATGCGTCCTCCCGGCCCACCTCTAGGTGTGAGGTATCTCACCAGGACGTGGTCACCTGGCTCAAGACTGAAACTCCATGCCTGTCGATTGTAATTTTTCTGCCCTCTCTTCACACTTTAGATTTTGCATGGTGATAGCATAAGCCTTGTGCATGACATCCCTCTATGTATTTGCAATAGTCTCTGAGTGACTGACTCCATTTACTTCCTGAATTTACTGCATGAATGGTGAATACCACAGTAGCCTTTGAGCTTGTGGAAGAGGGTATTTTCAAACTCTCTCCCTTGATCATGGTGGATCTTGGATGGGAAGCCAAAGCGCATAACAAAATCATCAAAGAGCTTACTGGCCGCCGTTTTCCCAGACTTATTTTTCGTTGCATATTTTATTTTGTAAAATGATCCACGATCCACGCGTTGTAAACGCAATGCTCTTACCACTGAGCTACAGGAAAGCTTTCTTGTCGCTGTCCCCCTTCTGAGGATGCCATCCTCATTGATCTGCAGATGTGGCCACTCACCACAAACCATCTCACAGCTCCATCCTCTGCCACTTTGTCTTTATATTTCAAGTTCACATGCGTTTTTTTCAGAGTCAGGACTCTACTAATGACTACGTCTGCATTTTGAGCGACCCTGATGTCTTCTGGTACAAAAGGCTGAATCGTTTCTGCAAAAACTGCTTCTACATAACGTAAGATACAAGGAGCCATTTATACATTGTCGTGTTTCTTTAGAAATAAATAATGGACAAATGGAGTCTTTAAACGCCTCAGATGTAAAGTTATCCGCTGTCAAAGTCACGCCAAAATGAATGTGAGTCAATAATGCTAACAGCAAGTGATGGCTTGATAGCCAATGGCAGCCCCCGGGGAAGCTTCAGTTTCCAGCGGATGGATTATCCCCTTGGTCGAAACACTTGTGAAACACTCCGAAGCACTCCGTTTTGAATCACGCTTCGGATCAGTGTTTCGAAACATCTGCGCTTCGGGATCTCGAAAAGCTTCGGAACGTCAATTTCGCGTCAGCCATCCCTAGTTGATTACATTTTCTCTTTCTGTTCTTGCCATAGATAGAACTCCCTGCAGAGAGGGACCAAATGTGAGTGAAGTTAATTTAATTCTGGGGATTATGCTGTGTATATTAAATATACTGATATTTCATATATTACACTTCTATATTTGTTAGTTTAGTCCGGATTTAATACAATTATTTCCTGGAGGAAGACTAGAGTTACTCCAGGATTAAATTAAGGCTTAAATAAATTGACCAGGAGGCAGGTTTAACTTCCCAGCAAGCCAAAGTTCTCAGAACGTTCCCTACAAGTTTGGTTAATGTTTTAAAGAAAACCTTTCAATGTAATGTTCAAAGAATGTTTTAAGGATGTTTTCTCATTTCAAATAATGTTTCTATAAGGTTAAATGTAAACTAAGATATAACGTTCTAACTAACATTTTAAGGATATTTTGGGAATGTTGTTGAGATAAAAGATTATACAATGTTCCATAATAATTTAATATTATCAAATCAACGTTTGCAAAATGTTTTGAGGATATCATTGAGGCCTGAGGGCCTGAGATGATGGAATGCATTTTATAAAACGTTCTTGTAATGTAACGTGTTAACAAAGCAAGAACATTTTGAGGATGTTTTAGAGAATGCTATCTTCACAGCAAAAACTCCAGTGTTAAATTAACTCTCATGGGAGTTTATTTGACTCCACACTCAAGAGTGTTAAAGTGTTCAAATATGAGTGTTGAATGAACACTGAAGAGTGTTAAAATTAATGAGATAATAAAGTTATTAATTGTGTGATGATTGGCCATTATTGAAGACACCTGATGTTAACAAGCAGAATCACCAAAGGAGAACATCTAATTTTAAGTTACCATTATGGTGGTCAGTGTTTGCTTTAGTTGGGCTCATGACCCTTAAACTAATAACTTCAGATTTTATTTGGCTGTTGTAATTGAGTTATAACTGTCAGATGAACAAAGAGAAAGGTGATCAGGTGTTGTTGGTTATATTTTGATGTAATCATCATTTGACCTGATTCACTGGTCAAAGATCATTTACATTTTTTTATCCAAAGCTACTTACAACAGAGCCCTAAAGTTAGAGAGTTAGGTTTACTTTGTTGTTTACAGGAGCCTGGTGATTCTACAGCATAAGATTTGTTGCATGTTCTACAGAATAAATAAATATTTTTTAAAAATTATGTTCAAAAGTTTCTGAGAAAGTATTTTATATAGACACAAAAATCAGCCTGTGAATCTCAACAATGGTGACAATAATAAAGTATGTTGCAGTGCATTCTGGGTGCCACCAATCAAAACTCATTCATGACTCCCATCATGCATTGCAGTATGAATAAATTATGATCTGAATTGTCTTATTCATTTACTTTTCCTAATTAAATATTTTGCTTGTCACCATTTTAAGATTCATACACACATTCTTGATGTCTGTTTGTGCCTAAACACAAAAAAAAGTTTTTTTTATCAAAAACAATTTTTTAGGAATCCTTTGGAATATATTAAACATTCTGGATATTATAGTGTAGAATCATTGCGATGTAATCAACAAAATAAATATAAGTTTCAGATTAGGCTCTAAGTGAGTTTTGTGGTTCAGGTCAAATTATGTTTTTCAAAACATAACTAACAACACCTGATCACCTTTGCACTTTGTTCATCTGGCAGTTAAAACTCAGATAAAACAGCCAAACAAAATCTAAAGTTAAAAAAGGGTCAAGAGCCCAACTAAAACAAACACCGATATCCACAATGGTGACTTAAAAATAGCGATTTTGTCCTTCAGTGATTCTGCTTGTTATCAGGTGTCTTCAATAATGCTCAATCATCACTTAATGAATCACTTAATTGGCTTATTAACTTTGACACTGCTTCAGTGTTCATTTAACACTGGAGTTTGTACCGTGTAGGAGAACATTCTGGGAACCAAAATAAAACGACCCCCGCTGAAAATATTATTAGAACTTCATGGTATTGTTCTCAGAACGTTTTTAGAACAAAACATTTCTAGCTGGGTTAATGTTGTTTGTCAAAGAAGGACATATTGTATTGGTATTGTACCACCAAGCTGGACATGTTCTTGCAGACAGAAGTTTTCGAGATAGTTTTCGAATACATAAAGTAAATGTTTACTTTATTATTCACTTTTAAAATCCAGACTTTCGTCTCTGACTGCCTGCAGGTGCTCATAACTTTAAGGTTTTTGGCATGTGGCACCTTTCACCGGGAAACTGGGGTGTCTGTGAATGACTTTACACACTGTTGATTCACTGAGTATACAGGGCCATTTGTGAATTAGGAACACATTACATAAACTTCCCTGAAGCTTCAACCCACGCTAACCAGTTACAATTATATGAATATGTGAACTCAAATGTGGTACTTATATGTAAATGGAACCCATATTCTCGTAAAATGTCCCTCAACTCCAGATGCTGAGGAATACAGGAACCGATGTGCCACCATTTTCATCATACCACAGAGAAGGACATGCATACAGAGTATGGGTGGGCGTTTTTGTTGATGTCTCATTCCGATCATCAACAGCCAGGTCTCAAAAAAACAGTACTTTGTTCAATTTTACTAAATGTTACATTAAAGACTGTTACAAAAATGAATGTTGACAAATAAAAATATGAAAACATGAACATAACACTGCTAGATTATGATGCATTAATGTTATCGAAAAATAAACATCTAAAACGGATAGCTGCTTGAGGTAAAGCTGAAGAGTAAACGATCTCCAGTAAACTGAAGGCTGTCCTATGACACATCATATGAAATTGATAATCAGATATCCTAGATACATATTTACATTGAACAGGCTATATGATGATTTTGTCATCATAATTGATAGGGACCGAGAAGCCAAGAACAAGGAACACAAGCTTTTCACAAAAATGGGTCTTTATTTGAACCCAAGAAAAAAATTACTTTACACACTTACAACAAAAATAAACAAACAGAAAATGAGATCAAACAGTTAGACAAAAACAAACAAAACACCAAACTAAAACTGACCTGCTCAAATGAACAAAGCAACAGTTTATAAAAGGAAAGGACGGGCCCATTACAAATTAAGAGGGGAAACAATTTAACTTTACATACAACATATAACCCTACATAAATCAAAATCAAATCAAACAGAGATACATTGTAAATAAAGATAAAGAAAGCCAAAATGTAATCAATTATCATAAATGTACAACTAAATAAATCAATTAATAAATACATCAACATTTCTTCCTCCCCCCCGGCAACTCCCAGTGAATGGTACGTCCGGGCGGAACCAATAAGCTTAAATACGGTGTTCCCGCCGGACTCTAGTTTTTCGTCACACCAGGATGCGGCTGCAGCGGACCAGATCTGAAGTTGATCACCGGTAAACTTAAACTCAGAATAGAAACAAATATAAATAACAAATACAACGTAACTAATTTGTGTGCACTTCAAATCAGTAACAATGTATTGTAAATGTAAACTTATGCAAACCTAACAATCAATGATGAATGAATGAAATTTTGTGTTTCATGTGGTTACTATGCTATCATACCAAAACAAATGAAAATGAATAAAATAAGTTTTAATAAAGCTTATTCTGAAATGAATGTCCTTCGTGTAAATGAATGAATGTGTGTGTGTGTGTGTTGTGTGTTAGGGGTTAACAGTTATAAGACCCGAGACCAGATATGTAGAAAAGATGACCAGGAGTCGTGAGGTTCAATCAAAAAGATAAAAAATTACTGAAGAATAGTTTGCAGTTTCATTGGTAGAGCGAGCGTCAAAGTCTCACGAGGAGGTCGCAAGCCAACTCTACCTTACACAAAATCATACACCAATTATACCATTTTGCAAGGGCAAGCATAGCATCATCATACATCTGATTGGCTAAGAGAACATAAAACCATAAACAATTTCACACATGTGAGCAGATAAAAGGTGCCTATCGCCATTAGTTAGGATAGCTGTCGCCAATCCTTAGATTTAGGTCAGCGTTGACCTCGCAGGTTAGAGGAGAGCGCCGATGCGGCTGAGCCAAGTGTCCCAAGTGCCTATGTAGAAAGTCAAACACACACACACAGAACACCACCAAATAACATCACCAAGGCCGAAGAGTGCTTGAGCTCTGCATTATCAGTTAGCCAAAACATAGCTCCTCAGGAAGAAAGGCAGAGAAATGGCATTGCTCTCTAGAGAAAATATACATGACAGAATACATTTAAAACACATGTAAAGCACTGTATAGCGTGATCTTCTTGTCCAGAGAAAAGGAGCCACATGTCACCCTTGACCCCCGGAGATTCGTGGGTTTCGTGAAGTACGTGCGAAACGTGTCCTTCGTGTTTAGGCCAGGACTGGAATGCAACATGTATTCAAGAGAAAAATATAATTTCACAAGCACAAAAGAATATAGAAATGATTATGTGATAATGCATATACTTGATTATTGATTAGTATAAAAGTAATGTAAGCATTCAAAAGGATATGGAATGAAATATATAACTGACTGAAGAGACAAGGGATTTTGACCGCCCCTTCACGTGTGTGCGTGTTTTGGATACATCCATATTACCGCTCGTGTGCGGCCATCCTTGATAGGGTTCTACCACAAACACGGGGCTCCCATTGCCTTTTCGTTCTTTGACCATATGCGTCCTCCCGGCCCACCTCTAGGTGTGAGGTATCTCACCAGGACGTGGTCACCTGGCTCAAGACTGAAACTCCATGCCTGTCGATTGTAATTTTTCTGCCCTCTCTTCACACTTTAGATTTTGCATGGTGATAGCATAAGCCTTGTGCATGACATCCCTCTATGTATTTGCAATAGTCTCTGAGTGACTGACTCCATTTACTTCCTGAATTTACTGCATGAATGGTGAATACCACAGTAGCCTTTGAGCTTGTGGAAGAGGGTATTTTCAAACTCCCTCCCTTGATCATGGTGGATCTTGGATGGGAAGCCAAAGCGCATAACAAAATCATCAAAGAGCTTACTGGCCGCCGTTTTCCCAGACTTATTTTTCGTTGCATATTTTATTTTGTAAAATGATCCACGATCCACGCGTTGTAAACGCAATGCTCTTACCACTGAGCTACAGGAAAGCTTTCTTGTCGCTGTCCCCCTTCTGAGGATGCCATCCTCATTGATCTGCAGATGTGGCCACTCACCACAAACCATCTCACAGCTCCATCCTCTGCCACTTTGTCTTTATATTTCAAGTTCACATGCGTTTTTTTCAGAGTCAGGACTCTACTAATGACTACGTCTGCATTTTGAGCGACCCTGATGTCTTCTGGTACAAAAGGCTGAATCGTTTCTGCAAAAACTGCTTCTACATAACGTAAGATACAAGGAGCCATTTATACATTGTCGTGTTTCTTTAGAAATAAATAATGGACAAATGGAGTCTTTAAACGCCTCAGATGTAAAGTTATCCGCTGTCAAAGTCACGCCAAAATGAATGTGAGTCAATAATGCTAACAGCAAGTGATGGCTTGATAGCCAATGGCAGCCCCCGGGGAAGCTTCAGTTTCCAGCGGATGGATTATCCCCTTGGTCGAAACACTTGTGAAACACTCCGAAGCACTCCGTTTTGAATCACGCTTCGGATCAGTGTTTCGAAACATCTGCGCTTCGGGATCTCGAAAAGCTTCGGAACGTCAATTTCGCGTCAGCCATCCCTAGTTGATTACATTTTCTCTTTCTGTTCTTGCCATAGATAGAACTCCCTGCAGAGAGGGACCAAATGTGAGTGAAGTTAATTTAATTCTGGGGATTATGCTGTGTATATTAAATATATTGATATTTCATATATTACACTTCTATATTTGTTAGTTTAGTCCGGATTTAATACAATTATTTCCTGGAGGAAGACTAGAGTTACTCCAGGATTAAATTAAGGCTTAAATAAATTGACCAGGAGGCAGGTTTAACTTCCCAGCAAGCCAAAGTTCTCAGAACGTTCCCTACAAGTTTGGTTAATGTTTTAAAGAAAACCTTTCAATGTAATGTTCAAAGAATGTTTTAAGGATGTTTTCTCATTTCAAATAATGTTTCTATAAGGTTAAATGTAAACTAAGATATAACGTTCTAACTAACATTTTAAGGATATTTTGGGAATGTTGTTGAGATAAAAGATTATACAATGTTCCATAATAATTTAATATTATCAAATCAACGTTTGCAAAATGTTTTGAGGATATCATTGAGGCCTGAGGGCCTGAGATGATGGAATGCATTTTATAAAACGTTCTTGTAATGTAACGTGTTAACAAAGCAAGAACATTTTGAGGATGTTTTAGAGAATGCTATCTTCACAGCAAAAACTCCAGTGTTAAATTAACTCTCATGGGAGTTTATTTGACTCCACACTCAAGAGTGTTAAAGTGTTCAAATATGAGTGTTGAATGAACACTGAAGAGTGTTAAAATTAATGAGATAATAAAGTTATTAATTGTGTGATGATTGGCCATTATTGAAGACACCTGATGTTAACAAGCAGAATCACCAAAGGAGAACATCTAATTTTAAGTTACCATTATGGTGGTCAGTGTTTGCTTTAGTTGGGCTCATGACCCTTAAACTAATAACTTCAGATTTTTTTTGGCTGTTGTTATTGAGTTATAACTGTCAGATGAACAAAGAGAAAGGTGATCAGGTGTTGTTGGTTATATTTTGATGTAATCATCATTTGACCTGATTCACTGGTCAAAGATCATTTACATTTTTTTATCCAAAGCTACTTACAACAGAGCCCTAAAGTTAGAGAGTTAGGTTTACTTTGTTGTTTACAGGAGCCTGGTGATTCTACAGCATAAGATTTGTTGCATGTTCTACAGAATAAATAAATATTTTTTAAAAATTATGTTCAAAAGTTTCTGAGAAAGTATTTTATATAGACACAAAAATCAGCCTGTGAATCTCAACAATGGTGACAATAATAAAGTATGTTGCAGTGCATTCTGGGTGCCACCAATCAAAACTCATTCATGACTCCCATCATGCATTGCAGTATGAATAAATTATGATCTGAATTGTCTTATTCATTTACTTTTCCTAATTAAATATTTTGCTTGTCACCATTTTAAGATTCATACACACATTCTTGATGTCTGTTTGTGCCTAAACACAAAAACAAGTTTTTTTTTTATCAAAAACAATTTTTTAGGAATCCTTTGGAATATATTAAACATTCTGGATATTATAGTGTAGAATCATTGCGATGTAATCAACAAAATAAATATAAGTTTCAGATTAGGCTCTAAGTGAGTTTTGTGGTTCAGGTCAAATTATGTTTTTCAAAACATAACTAACAACACCTGATCACCTTTGCACTTTGTTCATCTGGCAGTTAAAACTCAGATAAAACAGCCAAACAAAATCTAAAGTTAAAAAAGGGTCAAGAGCCCAACTAAAACAAACACCGATATCCACAATGGTGACTTAAAAAAAGCGATTTTGTCCTTCAGTGATTCTGCTTGTTATCAGGTGTCTTCAATAATGCTCAATCATCACTTAATGAATCACTTAATTGGCTTATTAACTTTGACACTGCTTCAGTGTTCATTTAACACTGGAGTTTGTACCGTGTAGGAGAACATTCTGGGAACCAAAATAAAACGACCCCCGCTGAAAATATTATTAGAACTTCATGGTATTGTTCTCAGAACGTTTTTAGAACAAAACATTTCTAGCTGGGTTAATGTTGTTTGTCAAAGAAGACATATTGTATTGGTATTGTACCACCAAGCTGGACATGTTCTTGCAGACAGAAGTTTTCGAGATAGTTTTCGAATACATAAAGTAAATGTTTACTTTATTATTCACTTTTAAAATCCAGACTTTCGTCTCTGACTGCCTGCAGGTGCTCATAACTTTAAGGTTTTTGGCATGTGGCACCTTTCACCGGGAAACTGGGGTGTCTGTGAATGACTTTACACACTGTTGATTCACTGAGTATACAGGGCCATTTGTGAATTAGGAACACATTACATAAACTTCCCTGAAGCTTCAACCCACGCTAACCAGTTACAATTATATGAATATGTGAACTCAAATGTGGTACTTATATGTAAATGGAACCCATATTCTCGTAAAATGTCCCTCAACTCCAGATGCTGAGGAATACAGGAACCGATGTGCCACCATTTTCATCATACCACAGAGAAGGACATGCATACAGAGTATGGGTGGGCGTTTTTGTTGATGTCTCATTCCGATCATCAACAGCCAGGTCTCAAAAAAACAGTACTTTGTTCAATTTTACTAAATGTTACATTAAAGACTGTTACAAAAATGAATGTTGACAAATAAAAATATGAAAACATGAACATAACACTGCTAGATTATGATGCATTAATGTTATCGAAAAATAAACATCTAAAACGGATAGCTGCTTGAGGTAAAGCTGAAGAGTAAACGATCTCCAGTAAACTGAAGGCTGTCCTATGACACATCATATGAAATTGATAATCAGATATCCTAGATACATATTTACATTGAACAGGCTATATGATGATTTTGTCATCATAATTGATAGGGACCGAGAAGCCAAGAACAAGGAACACAAGCTTTTCACAAAAAAGGGTCTTTATTTGAACCCAAGAAAAAAATTACTTTACACACTTACAACAAAAATAAACAAACAGAAAATGAGATCAAACAGTTAGACAAAAACAAACAAAACACCAAACTAAAACTGACCTGCTCAAATGAACAAAGCAACAGTTTATAAAAGGAAAGGATGGGCCCATTACAAATTAAGAGGGGAAACAATTTAACTTTACATACAACATATAACCCTACATAAATCAAAATCAAATCAAACAGAGATACATTGTAAATAAAGATAAAGAAAGCCAAAATGTAATCAATTATCATAAATGTACAACTAAATAAATCAATTAATAAATACATCAACATTTCTTCCTCCCCCCGGCAACTCCCAGTGAATGGTACGTCCGGGCGGAACCAATAAGCTTAAATACGGTGTTCCCACCGGACTCTAGTTTTTCGTCACACCAGGATGCGGCTGCAGCGGACCAGATCTGAAGTTGATCACCGGTAAACTTAAAGGGGTCATGACATGGTTTTTTTTATTTTATTATTATGTTCCCTTAGGTGCAATTATAGTATTACTATAGTTTTTTTTACAACAAACTTTTAAAATGTAGTGATTTATGACCTTTTCCCACCCTGTTTCTCATCCTCTGATTCAAACAGTCTGTTTTGGGGGTGTTTCCCCTTTAAGAGTTCAGTGTTAACGCCCACTGTTATGATTGGCTAACGTCAGTGCCTATGCATCAATTATTAACGCCCCCAGCCAGAACGTTTGCGGATTCGGCGCAACTGTTTAATAGCGGGTGATGCATGCGAAGCGATGGCTCTTGCAATGATAAAACCTTATTATGTTTGAGCCGGAATCAGAGGAGGAATCAGAGGAAAATGAACCATCACCACAACAATAAATGATGAATGAATGAGATTTTGTGTTTCATGTGGTTACTATGCTATCATACCAAAACAAATGAAAATGAATAAAATAAGTTTTAATAAAGCTTATTCTGAAATGAATGTTCTTCGTGTAAATGAATGAATGTGTGTGTGTCATGTGTGCGTGTTTTGGATACATCCATATTACCGCTCGTGTGCGGCCACCACTCGGGCCATCACAATAATCAATAACCGCATTCACTAATCTCATTCAGATTTTAATCCTGTATCAAAAGTGTTACATTTCCACCACTGAGAAACTACAGCAATTAGTTCTAATGACACATTTTCTTTAACACATCATGCACAACCAAACTAAACCGAGCTAAGCTGTCATGTAAAAACACAGATATATCAATAATCAGCACATGTCTTTCAAAAATGGTCTCAACAATTTATTTAATCACACAGCAGTGCATGCTGGGAGTTTTATTCTATCCTGGAACCCATTATGCATTGCGACATGAAAACTTTGATTGTCACCATTGTTATTCATATGCTGATTTTTGATGTATGTGTGTGTCTGAGATGAGCAGGAGTTTAAAATAATGCACTATTATTTAATGCACTATATAAGGATGTTTTACCTTAACTTAACAGCATAATTCAAATCTTTATACAATAAATCTTGCATGTCACAAATAACTTGTTTTTCCACCTTCACGAATGAGACGAGTGTCATTCATGTCGCCTTGTTTAAGTAAATTGTAGTTTTCCTTGCTTTACCCCGGTCTTAAAGTAAAAAGATGACTGTGAAAAATAGTAGTATTTAATTGAATGCATTTATGGTGAGATTACTACATTTTCATGTCAATTTGTGTTCATTCACCACGATCCATGCGCTGTCACTTTAATTCAGCGTTTGCAGCACAGCAAAAATAGACTCGGTGCGGAAACGATCGCCGCACTGCTGTATACGCACCGCAGCTGGAACGGATCGACGGACCGCATCTGCATGCAGTGTGAAAGCTCTAACCTGTTAACACGGGTACGGAAAAAAATATGCACCGCAAACGCACTGCAAACGGAGTATGTGTGAAACGGGCGTTAGTGATGAACACCTGCTGTTAACAAGCTGAATTAACCACACCCTTAGTTGAAGTCAAATTATTTTAGACATTATAAGACATTAAAATCTCAGAATACCTCAGCAGAGCAGAGTTAAACAACTCATCAAACAGCATTACCTTTCTTATATTCTGATGGTCACACCATTGCTGGCATGCATGCTGTAGTATCACAGTGAGTTAAACTAGTAGTACATTGTCTGTTTAGTCAGAGATATTACTCTGAAAGTGATTAGCGAATTAAGTCATTAAATAATGATTCTCATAACTAATCCTTAACAAATGACAGCCATCAATACATTCTCTTGACTTTAGTGCTACAACAAAAGTATTTAATATACACTCACATACAGAAATCGATGAAAGATTAATGTTCAAAAGTCAAGGGTCAAGACCCCAACTAAAGCAAACGCCTATCTCCATCATGGTGACCTTGAACGAAACTCAATAAATCAACTTTATAACAACCAGAGGCGGACAGAGTACACGGCTTCATTACTTGAGTAAAAGTACAGATACCCCTTGCTAAATTTTACTCAAGTACAAGTAAAAGTACTACAGTCAGATGTCTACTTAAGTAAAAGTACTGAAGTACTTGTTTTTTAAAAGTACTTGAGTATCAAGAGTACAAGAGTACATTTTCTAAATATTGCATTTCTACTGCCACAGTGCCTACATTTATGTACAGAAACGTCCTACATGGAGTTATGAAAAATGTTAATGTTAATACCTTGGAGAATGTAAAAGGAACTAATGTTGCTTTATTTAACATTAAATAAAGGCAATACAAGGCAATAGCACAATGGCAACGCTCTGACAAACCTCTGCTAGAGTTTTAATGGATTTTTTGCACCCACATTTGAACCTGACTGTGTTAAACACACCGCATACTCAAGAACATCAAAGCAAATGCTCAGCTTACATTAATGTGTAATATCAGAAAAGAAAATTCAGCTTAATTGTGTGTACATGTGAGTTTCTCTGTTTTTTCATCAATCAAATCAATAAACCTAAACCAGCAAAGAAGGCAATATAGCAATGTTCTGACACACCTCTGAACCTGAACCTGAAAGCTGATTGCTGATAGGCTGTCCCAATCAGTGGCACCTGCACAATCCAGTCACGTTTGAGAGGGAAACAACAAATTGAGGGTGTCCGAGGTTTTTTTTTTTTTCGTTTTTTTTTTTTTTTAGAAGTAGTAACAGGTACTCAGTACTCACGGTTATGGATAGAAATGTAGTGGAGTAAAGAGTACAATATTTGCCTCTCAAATGTACTTGAGTAAAGTCATGAGTACTCCCCAAAAATGTTACTCGAGTAAAGTACAGATCCCTCAAAATTGTACTTAAGTACTGTACTCAAGTAAATGTACTCCGTTAGTGTCCGGCTCTGATAACAACTAAACCTCTGTTAATTCTAATAAGAACTTCTGTAGACACAGGGGGTACTTCTCAATTCATATTTGTGCATCCTCGTTTCCTCGCGTCTTAGCTCTACCCCCTGTAGGACGCGGGGGAAGCCTCCAAGGAAAGAAAAGGAGGACGTAGGAATCGAATGAAAGCTTTTTTATACATTAGTATCACTCGGTCAATCCCTCTAATGGCATGCGCATCACTCTAATGCAGCGACTAGAAGTAAATGAGTGTTCGGCGTCCTCGTGTATGTTTGATGACATTTCTTTTGATTTAATGTCTTAAATGTTTTTATCCGTTTTGTTGTTTTTATGTTTCTACTGAAGGAGTGCTCTTAAAGTTTAAAATTTAGTCGGAATGGATGCTTTTTATCTTTTTGTGTTATGGCTTGTGATGTACTGGATGGCCGCCGGTAAAACTTGCGGGGCATTATGCCAAATGAGGACAACATATACGAGAGAGACATTGTTGCAGCTCAAGAACAGTGACCGAGCGCGGGAAAATCTAATGTTGAATGTACCAAATTCTATTCGAAGGGATTACCAGGAAGCAACCCAGCAGGCACAGGATATAGTCTGACCGACGTTGAATTTTGGTTGAAAATGAAAGTTGGGTTGACGTCTAAATCCAATGTTTGTTTGACGTCAAGTTCCAACGTTGGACAGTTGTTGAATTTTGGTTGGAATAAACCAAACCAAAAGGTGAAATGCATGGCCGTACACTTATTACCAGCTTCACTTAAAACTAACCAGATTTACTTCATTTAATTTCCGTTTTAATGAAATCATTATTTTGTATTTTAAAGTCACCATGATGGTGGTTAGCGTTTGCTTTAGTTGTGCTCTTGACCCTTGATTATAACTATAACTGTGTGTTAATAAAGCATAATTGTTGTAGATAAAAAGCCATGAGATCAGGTGATGATGACGACATTGATATCATCATGTAGTTGCCTGAATCCCTGATTTTTTTTAAGTGTCTAATGCTTAGATTGTATAGGACTTGTGGTTTAATTTTGTTTTAGTCATAATATAATTTATTTGATTCTACAGCATATCTAGCAGTGTGGTTTATCAAATAAAATATTTGCTCTTTTAAAACTATTTAGTGCACAAAAACTTTTAATCCATGGCATTACTTAGATGCACACAGATATCAAGAAACAGTGTATGAATCTCAACAATGGCTACAAAAAAATCCAGCAGCATAATTTATTAATGCCGCAATGCATGCTGGGAGATATGGGTGAGTTTTAATTGGTGGTATCCAGCATGCACTGCAGCATGAAGCATTTAATTGGTTGTCACCATTGTTGAGAGTCATACACTGATTTTTGATGGCTAAATAATAATGTAGAGGAAAAAGATTATGCACTAAATGTTTTAAAGATATTCATTTATATTATTTGATCAACAATATTGCACTCATGCTGTAAAATTAAATGGCTTCTATTGTATAAACTTTTTTTTTTAATTAGACACAAATTTAGTGATTCAGGCAATTACATATTGATGATATCATCATTACCAATGAACATCCAACATCACCTGATTTTATTTCCTCTGAGCTTTTTTGCCACAACAAATGTGCTGTATATTCACAGTTTTGCCAGCCCGAGAAACTTGAATAATTAAAAGTCAAGGATCAATAGTCCAACTAAAGCAAATGCTAACCACCATCATGGTGACTTTAAAATACAACTATTGATTTAATTAAAACGGGAATTAAATAAAGTAAATCTGGTTAGTAATAAGTGAAGCTGGTAATGCTGTTTGAGTTGTTGACTCCTCCTCTGCTGAGATTTTCAGAGATTTAATGTGCTGCCATGCATGTCACATTTTTTTGCGGTGCTTATTTCAACCACAATTCAACATCTGTCTGACGTTGGAGCTTGACGTCAAACAAACGTTGGGTTTAGACGTCAACCTGATTTTCATTTTCAACCAAAATATGACATCTGACTGATGTTGGATTAGTTGGAGTCCAACGTCTTTCTGACGTCACAATAGGAAATACATCCTTCAGCATTTTCCAAACGATTAATTGTCAATCAAGAACAATTACTCTGAAAAATTCTCCATCACACCACAATGACATGTTACTACATCAGACGATTTCAATTTCTCAGGGTCATTTAGGAGTGAGTGACAAAATCAGCCATTGAACGAAATCAAAGGTGTCCTTCAGTACTAGAGCATAATTTCATGACATAAATCATGTCCAAACATCAGGCACGTGGCTTGGGAAGATTTTCCAGGTAATCCACTACAATAGATGTGGCGTCAAGAAGCAGTTATGTGGTTCTATGGGGGATTCAAACTGCTACACAAAAAGACAATAAAACAAGCTGAGGTCTCAAGAATTACTTGCATTACAATAAATAACAAGAAGAGAATATCACAGGCAAAATTACTTACAAAAGATGTCTTGTTAAAATCTGTAAGGTTCTCTTTAAGGAGGAGTGGAAGGCCATAGATAATTGCTGTTCGTCTCCCATTGATGTCAGATGTCTGTACAATTATGAAAAAAGTTATATTTAATAGCACTCATAGCACAAACATTCAGCATAAAATATAATTAATATATAATAATTATGTGAAGGGTTCCATGAAATTGCAACGTATGCAGTAAAATATCAAAGTAGCATCATCTAGGCTACTGGTCTCGCTACCATGCACTTTAACAAATAACTCGTTTTAGTTTTAATTAATAACAAAATACACAAATTTAAGTGATGTGAATTAATTAAATGATTTGAATGAGCATATAATCTGTCTGGAAACATGGAATTGAAGTACTTATAATGTAACTTCCTTATATATGAATCAGTTTTTCAACAGTCCTCTTTTCACATTTAAAAAAACAAGCAGAACAATACAATATGAAAAGAAAATGGTAAGAATTAGGGTTGGAGACTTACACACATTCACAAGCATGTGATTTGATTCAATTCAATATAGATTAATTTGCATCATGTACAGTGTATGTGTGTGTACAGTATATATATATATTACATTTATTTAAATTTATAAACAGTTTTTAAATAAATAATTTTGTTTCTACTCCAAATATTTGTCATAAAAACATCTTTCAAAAATATATATTTCAGTTAGTCAAATAGCAAATGTAGTGGAGCTCTATAGCCATCTAGTGGCTAAAATGATAATTTTTTACTTTTAAAACTACATTTTCCAAAATATGGGCAACAATTTTACACTAAACCATGTAAAATTATCCATGTTATCCCCATAAATTAATTTAGAAATGTAGGTATTTTATATAGTGAATTTTACAGCTGTTTTTGTATTACAACCCATTTACTTTTTTTTTATATATATATATACATTTAAAATATATCATAAATCCTCCTAATTTATCCAAATTGTCCAAATCTTTAATTTGAGCATTATCCACCTGCAGAACTTTCTACATCCCCTAAATAACAGGTAACATACCAGTATAGAATCTGTATAGTTTAGATCCACTTCATGTTCTAGAAAGGTACTGAAAACCCAAGCACATCACAATCAAATTATGATGATACAGTATATTGAATGTTGGCCTTCCACCTGAGCTCTAATCACATTTGACATATCCATAATCATTTGGACTGAGTCCTTTCATTGACTAGAGCCAACAAAATGATGCATTGGATTAATTACTACTAATTTAAAGACTTAAAGTAAAAAACTTTATTGTCATTGTGCTGCTGTGCAAAACAACAAAGTTTAGTTAGTATATCCCGCTTTCTCAAACATTCACATAAAACAGCAGCATAAAAAAAGACAACACAAAATATTGACAAAAAGCACAACAATAAATATAAAAATGTCAATATAGATTACAAGTTTTTAACATAGGCTATATATACATAAGATAAAACAAATAGTACAGTAAAAAGCAATGGACTGGTTAAAGTGTGCAGTGCAATTACAAATATAATTTATAGATGGAAAACAGTCGGGAAATGTTCAATAGTTGTACGACTCTAGCAACAACAACAAAAAAGATTTTTCAGTCTTGTCTCTAATCATTTTGGAGGTTCAACATCTCGACAAGTAAATGCCCTCAACTAATGGTAACTGTGTGCGGATGAAATTGTGTGCCATTTTGGCACAGCCCTCTGTTCCTCTCATGTACAATACCGTACCAGGATGTGATGCAATATGTCAGTACACTCACCACTGCACATCGATAAAAGTTCACAAGAAATTTCTGAGGCAATCTTCCTTTCTTTAATCTTGTCAGAAAATAAAGACTTTGTTGTGCTTTTCCAGTGACAATGGAGGTGTATGTAAGAAAAAAAATCCTCTGTAATGGTCAACCCCAATAATTTAAAACAGGGAACTCTCTCCACAGCCACTCCATTTATAAGCACAGGACTCAGGTCAGTTTTCTTTGTCTTCCTAAAATCCACTCTTTTGTCTTCTTGGTGTTAAAGATTAGATTATTGTTGCCATGCAGGCTGTCAGATTTTTGTAGTTTGTCCATGCATTGTTTGTGATCAAGCCAATGATTATTATTGCAAATTTTACAATGGTGTTTGTTACATGGACATGAGTGAAGAGTGCATATAGCAGGGGACTCGACACACATCCATGTGGAACACCAGTATTCAGGGTAAGACCTGAAGAAGTGAACTTTCCTAGTCTGACATTCTGGGAGGGTTTGGTTAAAAAGTCCTAATGGTAAGTGGATACATACATGTCCTCCCAAACATTCATGTGTTTTTTTTGTTTGTTTTTTTTTTAGGTTAAACACATTTTTATCTTGCCCAGGTGTACTACTGTACATATTTATTTAGAGTATTTTATGTAAAGTGTAATGCAAGAGCAACCTTGTGAGCACATTGTGAAAATACTTAAAACTAAGTCAACCTTATTAGAAATGCTGCAGACAAAACAAAAAGACACATTGTTGCCGTCAAAACAACGTATTTATTAATTAATTATAAAAAAATAAATTGTAAAAAAATAAATTGTAATCAATGTGTTTAATGTTGATTTGTTCAATTTAAGGCAACTCTAGACCGATTTGATGGTGTCCACGTTACGCTGACTTCCTTTTTTTCTCCCTGCGAGAAACAAAACAAAACTGTTAAGAGAGGCTTCTCAAGTTTTAACTTCAGCTCATTTACCAGAGTATTCAGCATAAGGAGACAAACACATCAAAAAAAATTACATGTGCACATTACAAAACCTTGAACTGGATCAGGACTACGTTTGCCAGTTTAGTCATATTCACAGCTAAGGTTACATTTTGTGCTCACTGCCATTCAATACATTGCTGTTTTTAAGAAACATATTTGTAAGTGTGTGTAATGCTGAACTCACTGAATATGTGATATGGCTTTCTGAACCCACAGATCATCAGGGTTAGCACAGACCAGTCTGCCCTTTACCGAAGTAAAACTGCAGGAAAGAGAATGAGAATGTTCGTAGATATCACAGATTGTTCTTTCACATGTAAGAACATTAATATCAGAGACATTTTAAGTCAGAACCAGCGTTGTTACTCACATGACAGCCTGTATGTTGCAGGTCATGGTGCCGTCCTGTCGAGAGAAGTCTTTCAGCCGGTGAACAGGTAACGGCTGCGATGAATACTTGGTACAGCACCTCACCGGACCTTAACACATGACACACTCTCAGTTCATGTTGTAACATGTAAACAACTAACCTCAGGTTTATTCAAAGATTCATGAATCCACTTTTCTGCTAGTGTAAAAGTAGGCCTATTCAATTCACCATTGAGTTAAGATGTGAATGAATGAATCACAAATCAATTGCAAAAGAATGCATGTAAAAATGCATGTGGCTACATTTCAAGAACAGCCTTGTGAATTGAAAGCACTGAAAAAACACTTGAAATCAAAGAGAATGTCTGATAGAATCAGTTTTACTCACTGCTTTGACTCAAAGTGACCCAGAAACACAGCAGCAGCAGCAGCGCCGATGACGTCAGGACGAGTCTGCTCATCATGGGAGGGAAACAAGACACTTATCGGTGAAAAATGTAATTTAAAAGTGATCAAAGTTTTGATAAGTTAGTTGTGTGGACAGAAGCAGCAATGTTGAGGATTGTGATGATGAGGAGCATCCTCAAATTCTACATTATATAGCTGTTCGTGAGGGGAATTTGAAGACCACATGATTGGGGGTGGAAGACAGGGGAAAATCACGGAGTTAAATATTAGTAGGTCGGCTAAATTTATATGCCATAAAGTGAGATGTTCCATCCCTCTAAATTTCCCAATTTGACAATCGCTGTCTTTTTTTTCCTTTCGTTTTTAAAAGTAATCATTGTGTGTCATCAACGAAATAACCAGTTTAGACACTAAACATGATTAGAGCTGGTATATAATATGTAATGAATTGAATGCAAAAATATAATCATCATAGTCATAATAGTCATCTTATTATAATTTTTTTTAATAACTGAAAATGTAAAAAGTTAGATTAGTTTAAAAAAACTGGGTAAACATGTAGATGGACATTTTCCCTCAACGTGTAGATTTTAGGTAAAAATGTACAGTATGAATGCACTGTATAAGATAAGCTGTATATTTTAGGTGCTGTGACTGAAAAAAAATAAAAAAAAATTTAAACATTAAAAAGATCACAGGACAATGATAAAACGTAATTATACCGTACAAGAATTTAACAAATGTGGAGCTTATAATGTATATAAATGTTTATTTAGCGCAAAAATAAGTAACCAAACTAAAATTGTGCCAAAAACTAAATGCATACGTTCAGTGGAAATTAGGTAGAGCAATGTGGGGGGAAAGGGGTAATTTTTAAATACCATTTTTACAATATTAAATATTATTATAAATCATTTATATTTGGCCTGAAGAAACACAGCACTTTAAAAAATATATGATGTACTGTATAAATAGTCCTTGTTACACATGTTACATGTATTTACTATATAGTAATAACTATAAATTATACATAATTACACGCAACTAACCCGGCCTAAACCAATCCTTATTCCTACTCAGTGTTTAAATGTGTAATTACACTTTAACAGGGACACATTAAAGACTTGTATTGTGTGTGTGAATTCCTTCCCAATATATTCTAAACAAAGTCATGCAAATGTTCATTAAACATTAAACAGTGAACAACACACCAAAGAATCAGATAGCTCAGTTTTTCATGAATTATTCTCGATTTTAATTGAAACTATTTGAGGAAGGAAATAGTAATTCTTTGATGGCAGCTGAGTTACTCGAGTTAATCTACTTAGTTATCTACTTCCAAGACCAAATGAGGTCATGCTATATATTAGGTGTCTTTAACTACTAAAATATGTACTTGCATAAAAAAAAAGTTTTGGTGCACAAGAATGTTGAGGTGAGATAAGGGTACGGTTAGGCAGCCGGGCCAGGTTTCATGGTGTGGTTAGGTTTAAGGGTGGGTTAAGGGGTTGGTGTATTGCAGGGTTGTTATCGTTAACCAAAACTAAACCCACCTGATTAAACCAGAAATAAAATAAAATATAAATATTAGTTGAAAACTAAACGAAAATTAGAGATGTTGCCTTGGCAGCTGAAATAAGTTTAAGTTGAAGCACTAAAAGTATTAAAAAAAATTGAATTTTTAAAAAAATTAAACCTAAATAGTAATATTTTAAAAACCAAAAACAACAAAAAATTACAAAAGCACATAACAAAAGTACTCAAATCGAAAATAAAATGACCATGAGAGCTAAATATAAAAACAAAAGCCATTTCAAAATATTAATAAAACTATAAAATATAAATAAAAAATAAAATAACACTGGTGTAGGGTCAACAATGCAATTAGTGATGTATTAAAAATGTTTTACAGTTGTAATTAATTATAATTGCTTATAAAAAATATAAGCTCAATGGAAAAAAACATGTACCTACACAATAAGTGGATCAATTGATTAATTTAAATATTACGTAGCATTTAAAGACAATAAATATAATGTGTGAGCCAAAATAATATAAATAACATAGATAATTTAAACATCAAGTCTAACATTTAGACCGTCTGGCTTTCCAGGAAATCTTTTTGAGCAATGTTGCCGTCAATGGGCAGACACAGGGCCCAATCTAAATTATCCAGATATAAATGTATTGCCCATTTTCAATGAGAAAGTACCAATGCAACAAACGCTCTGTAAGATTGCCCAACATTGCTCAAAAAGTGAAGTATCATCCACTTAACAGTCATCACATTCTCTTATCACAGCTTTAGATCAGATCACAGCGAATGATGAGAAGAAACAATAGGATCCAATTATTGATCTCATTTTTTTTTTTCTAAAAACGTTTTATAATATCATTCTAAGTTTCTTAGAAATTAAAGTTGAAATGTCAAGTAGCATGACTTGGAGGTGTAAATAAAAGAATCTAAGAATGTTTTAGTAAAACCACAACGGAGAGCAATGCTTTTAGTGACATTAAAATGGTTGTTTAAAGTCGTGCAACAAGACGGCTGTGGGTTTGAAGGGAAGTGAATCATTGCTAAAAGAGCACTGTAAGGCTTTGTTCTCACTTATGACCTATTTCACTTTCTGATTTTAGGACATGAGTTACATAAAACATTATGATGACCTAGAAAAAATATGAAATCAGCTTCACCAGCATAAGAAACCACACGTTATGTGGAAATGAGGACGCCGCTGAATGTGCGTAGTTCATACCGATCCATACATGTATGTTTGCATGTGTGTGGTTTTATCTACTGTTAAATAATAATAAGACACAATACACTCATAATTCCAGAATGCATTCACTAACTAAAAAGGTTAAGGTTTGAGTCCCAGTCCTGGTGGATATTCCCAGTTGCTAAAAGGTTCTTTGTTTCAAAAGTTCCAGGTCAAAGGGTCCGTGACACTCTTTAGCAAATCATTATCGCTGCATCTGAACTGGCGTTTCCAAGCGGTTTGACAGTGTAAAATATTCCATGTGCTGCTGCATGCGTCTTTGAGAATAAATACAAATGTTGGTCATTAACACTTTAAATAGCAAAAATGTTTTAATTCAACAAATTTATTCGAATTTATTGACTTAATTAAAACTTTAAAATGGCAAACATTATTTTGCGGAGTTCTGTTGACATAATAATGTTGATGATTACATTAACTTAATATTGTGAGTAATTTCAACTCAAAGTTCTGCATTAATTGATTTAAGAAAATAAATGTGTAGTTAAGACCTATTCAACTTAATGAAACTATTTTGATAACTTTAGAAATTGGACAGTGGATTTCTTGGTAATATGAGTAAAGGGTTCTTGACTCAATTTTAATTGCCAAAAAATGGCAAAAATAAGGTTCTATATAAGAATGTCTCAAATGATTGCATAATAGGTATACCGGTACTTTAATGTTCAATAGCTATTTTTTTTAAAAAAAGTAATTCTATTGACAAAGTAAGTTTACAAGATGTTAATTCATAAAACTAAATCAAATTAAAAAAATAATTAAAACTAAATGAATTATTTAAAAATAAATCCATGATGGGTACCCTAAAGGTAGTATATATGAAGCACCTGACAGAACCTTCTGTACCTTGTATATACAACATTTTCTTTTAAGAGTGTAGGAATACCAGCTTCATTTCTTATTATTATAATACATTTTATTAACTCTCAGGGCAAGAACAATTCAGTAGCCACACAAAGGATTCTTTTTTCTTTTTCTTTTTTTACTTCATACAAGTAGGCTACTCCCCGCAAATGCACAACCGAACTGGAATTAAAATCGTAATGGTTGGTCATCAGTATAAACAAAGAATAGTCCTAAGCCTTTCTAAAAATATATTTAAAAAAGATGTCTGTAGCACAAATCTGATAATTTCCCCCGCCACTTTTACAAGGTTACTGAATCTACAGTATAACTGTTACTCAAATTTAAAGTGCCATACACTGTAAAAAGTGGTAACCTGCTATTTTACTTGATTTAACCCATAACAACTAATTTTGTTGGTATAAATTAATGTATTTGTGTATAATATTGTAGTAGACTGAGTACAATTCTATCCGTTCCAGTTGTTACCGCTAGAGGGTGTATACGCTTGTGTTGTGTGGGAATTAGTTGCAGCGAAAAGTTCTGTCCCGTTGGATAGTCAGGTTGTAAACCGACACTCCTGCATTCCTCTCTCTCTTGTTTATACCAAGTTGAGTATGAATATACTGTAGGCCTATATTTACTTTATATACATCTGACTGATGAATCGAGAGCTGATTAAGAATTTTTTATATTTTTTTGGATTGGTGCGAGTTGAATTCCCTTGAGCTTAAAGGGATATTTCACACCAAAATTAAAATTCTGTCATCATTTACTCACCCTAAATATGTTCCAAACCTCTAAGCATTTCTTTCTTCTGCTGAGAAAAAAAAAGAAGATATTTTAAAGAATATGGGTAACCAAACCGTAGATGGGCCCCATTGACTTCTATAGTATGTTTATAGTATGTTTAATATCATATGATTCAAAATTATGAAATTTATGGAATTCAAAAAGGGTATGTCAACTGTTTGGTTACCAACATTCTTCAAAATGTCTTCTTTTGTGTTCAGCAGAAGAGAGAATGATGATGTAAATGATGACAGAATTTACATTTTTGGGTGAACTATCCCTTTAATGCACGCACAACTGAAGAAATCATGATAGATTTCCAAAAGAAAACACATCAAATTGTCTCTGCAGATATTCAAGGGGTGGACATTGAAACAGTGAAATCTAATAAATATCTTAATCTACTTAGACTGTTGTGATCACATGGTTTACTTGTATAAGGGTCAGAACCATATGCATTTGCTGAGTCGACTGAGATCGTTTGGTGTGTGCCGGACTTTTAAGGATTTTGCATGAGACTGAGATCAGTCTCGTATGAGACTGAGACGAGAGATCGTATGTTGGGGTGGTGGGATATCTGAGAGGAACGGGGGAAAAAAGACTTCACAAACTGATTATGAGGGCTAGTTCAGTACTGGGGTGCCCTCTGCCTTCTGTAGATGAAATTGGGCAAGATAGGGATATATGAGAAGCTTTCTTCCATTATGAATCATAAATCTCACCCCCTGAAACCATGTATACGGTATGTAGCTCGTTGCTCAAACGTGAGATAGTGATAGTGAGATAGTAAAGTGAGATAGTTTCCGTCTACCTGCTGTAAGACTGTTTAGTTAAAGTGATTTGCTGTACCAGAGTGTTTGGTTGGTGTAAATGTTTTATATATATATAATGTGTATATATATTTTTATTTTTTATATATATATTTTTTATATAGTATGTGTTGCTGCTGTGACATGCGAATTCCTGTGACATGTACATTTTTAAAAAAAAGTTACATTTGGTTGATTCAGCAATATTAAATAATATTTTGACTTGGATTAAACCAGTTAATTTAGGCTAGATGTTATATTTTTAGTCCAATACAAAAGACATTAAAAAACATCAATAAATTGTTGATAAAAGTCATTGTTAACATTTAGGAAGTCGTTTTAAATACCCGTCAAAGTGATACATTCCACACACGCTTTAGGTCTAATCATACAACAGTGTTTTCATTCATTTACTATTGCATAAATCTATTCATGCCACAACACCCTAGACAAAAGTAGACATTCGGGTTTATTTTTTGGCAGATCTTTGTTCCAGTGACCTTACATTTTTAACTAAAGGCATCGGAGTTTCCAACGTTATTAATTTACCAGGAGGAAACCATTCAAATATGTTGGTGGCTCACTCTCTCTTTCAGGAAGTAAACTAAAAAAAAAACCTCTGTTCTTTCCCACAGGCCATTCTTTCCTCTGTGTTCTTCCTCGTTGCACCTGTTTGACTGACAGATAGCTCTCATTGTGGTGAATTTTTTTTGTTTGTTTGTACACATGTAGTGTATACGTAGGCACGGAAAAACCAGTCTCCGACCTATAAAGCCACCACACTCTCTTGACCCATTTCAAATCTGACTCTTGCTTTGAGGATCTCACACACACAGAAACAGAGACGATGACTCGGGCTAGCGTGATCGTGCTGATGGTTGTGGCTCTCAGTGTTCTCTATACAGATGCCTCAGCTGTGTGTAAGTACATCTTTCTTTCCTTTTTACATTAGTGGATTCATAATCAAGCAATATTTGCACAGTCATGAATCATTTTTTTAATGTTTACTCCTTTACTGGAATAAGCGTTTCGTTTTTTTTTAGGGACAATGACGTAAATGTGTTTAAAATCCATTTATAATGTAAAAATGTTTGTTTTTTTGTAATTATTAATATTTTTAAAAACTCAGTAGGTGTTAACATGCTCATATTGTTGTGTTCACAGCGTGTTGCAGAAAGTACACCAAAGGAATAATACACATGACATTTATCAAAGGATATTCCATTCAGACCATCACAAGAAACTGCCACATTGATGCTGTAATGTAAGTATAAGATGCATACTCATAGTTGATTATTCATGAAATGACTGATTCCTAAAGAAAAAAGAAAAGTAAAAGATGCTTCCTTACCCCACAGATTCCACACAAACAGAGGCAAGAACATTTGCACAGACCCCTCCAAAGCCTGGGTGATGGGGAACATCCGTAAACTGAGGTAAACTTGCAGAGATGTGATTGCTGTGGACACATAAGCACAAATGAACACAAAGTAATTGAACAACATTGAATTGAAGCTAATAATTCTGTTATTTCTGTTCTCATTTTAGGGAGAAAGTGCAAGCAATCAGCAAAAAACATTCAAGAGCCTAATTTGACCACATCTGAAGCCGAACAGATCATTCTTCATGGAGAAGGATACATTTTTCTTTATGAAATCTGCATATGTACTCTGCATATTTGTATATGCATGTTATTTTATACTATTTGCTTGCTTGTTTAATTCAATGCATTAAAATTATTTTTTTACGTAAATTTGTGTTTTGTATTTTATTGCGGTTCTTGTAGCTGAAACTTTATTAAATCGTACAAAAATGAATGACAATAATTTAGATAATTTTAAATATACATATATGAGTTTCAGAATAACAGCAGTATAATAAATTGCGGTTCTTGTAGCTAAACTTAAACCATTACACTGTACAAAAAATAATAACAATAATTTTAATAATTTTAACTAGATGAGTTTCAGGACAATAGCAGTAAAATATCACATTAGAAGATGTAAGACACAATAACTTGAATTTGAATTGTTTACATATGACACAGATAAAGTGCACCCTAGTGAAAAAAGTATACTTTATTGTATTTGAAATATATTCCCTTTTTCAATAGTGTATTGCAAATACACTAACAAAAAAATTATACTTTTAAATGTATTAAAAGTATATTAGCATCATTCTTCTAACAATAGAACTTTCAACACACTTTAAAATAATATAATTTTCTGAAAATATACTTGAAGTGAAAATTCTGTTTATTTTTTTAAAAGTGTATTTATTTGCACTTTATTTAAAAATATATTTTAGGGATTTTTTGTGTGTGCTGAAAATTGAAGTATACTTTCAAAATACATTATAATATACAGTTTATTGAGTATAGCTAAGTAATATTTGTTTATTAATGTGCATTTGTTATTGAAGACAAAGTGTGCAATTTGTAGTATTTGAAAAGGTATTACTGAGTAAATACTTTTTACTCAAATATAATACACTTATGGTATATTGCTTGTTTCGAAGACACTCGTAATGAATTTGTAATGTACTTGTAACACAAACAAAGTACACTTTAATATCACCAATCAAGTATGTAATTAGTCCCTACACAGGCATATAAGTATACTTGAAGTTGTTCCAATTTAGTACACAAAAGTACACTAAATACACTTAAAGTTATGATTTACTACAATTTAATTACAACTAAAATATACTTACAAAATGAGTTGTTCCAAAATAGCACACTTCAAGTTAACTAATCTGGCTGCAAGTAGGCCTATACTTAGCTTCTTTTTTTACACTAGGACATTGAAAGTGCAGAGGATTTTATGCTGTGATTTAATAAATTAGGCGAATTAATTTGAATAATGTGCTGTGTGACTGGACAGAGAAAGAGAACATTAACGAGATGATAGATAGGTAAGTGAAAAATTCCCCATACTGTACATGCTTCAGCTCTGGGGAATAACCTTAAAGATTGGCTATGATCATCTATGAAGCACTAGAATGCAGAATAACTTCTCTCTGGGTTAAAACAAACAAACAAACCTAGAAAGATAATCTGTCAAACGAATGCTTAGAATAGTTACACGCATCGTTCTTCTCGTGCGTGACGAAATTTACACACAGGCCTAAAAATTTAAATAAATAATCAGCCAAAAGAGCCACATGGTGTCGCCCTACTCTATAAAATAAAACATGTTGATTTAAATTTGTCCTAAACCAGCGATTGTAGTCTCGTCGTCATATAATCAACAATAACAACAGATATTTTAATAAACTCAGTTGTTAATTCAATATTCTATCAGAACTGCAGTGTTTATGAGGTCTTTCTTCCTCTCTTTCTAATGATAGTACGAGAGAGATATAGATACATGGTGCTCAGAATAAATGAGAGTAAATGAGCGAAGCAGATCTTTAAAAAAAAAATCTTAGGCTATTTATCTGATTATGAAGGGAAAGTTTAACAAATTTTGCTTACTGTTAATAAAAAATCCCAGTAGCCTAAATGAGAACGAGGAAGAAAGACATGCAGCTAACTTCGTTTTTGACCGGAGTGAGAGTATCAGGCTAGTATCAGGCTACAGTTTATCTGATAAGAAGATAAAGGCCTATGTGAATATACAGAAATACACGAGAAAACATAAACTAAACAGACAGAATAGTTACCTCAAAAATTAGAATTCTGTCATGCTACTCACCCTCACGATGATCCAAACTCGTATGATTTAAAAGCTGGTTTGAAGATTACACTGGAAGCCAACATAAAAAGACACAAAAGCGTAGAACTGATCTATCCAAAAAATATAGCCTAGTTTAAGATGCATATTCTATGAAAGGATATTCCCAACTTTACTAGATTAACACTTTGACGTCGAAGCTGAACATGGAAACCTCACACAGCCAAAACGTCATTGATTTTATAACCGAATATCCTTCTGAATATAGGGTAAAAAACTATGAAAATATTTTTATTTTCCACTTTTTCATGTGCAGTGTTGGAGGAAAAGCATTACAAGTAACGTGAGGTAGGCCTACGCAATCAGATTACATGTTCACATTTAGTCTACATCTACAACAGGACCATCATGTTCACACAGCGCACACAACACATCTGCACTTACTGTAGGCTACTCCTGATTTCTCAACATGGGTTCAAGAGAGCTGTCAGTCAATAAATGGCATTTACTCATCCCACATGCAGAAAAAGTGATTCAGTATTCCTCAAAATGAAACTCAATACGCAAACCTGCGATAGCCTACTAAATATGTTAAATAACACAAATAGCCTATACTTCATGTATAATCTCACTTTATTAACCAATGTCTTTGCTGATATTGTTCAATGATACAGTTCAACCATACCAATAAGCAAAAATGACTTTAGTTAAACATCACAATTGTGTTTTTTATTTTATTTTTTATTGCTGACATTCTTCTGCAATCCAGAATGGCAGCACAGCTGAAATGTTTGTATGTGCTGCGCCCTCTACTGTACAGACATGAATTTACATTTTTTCCTTAAACCAAGCTTATTCATTTAACTTTTGGTGTAAAAGGGCCTTTTACATTTGGCCAGTAACACAATATTGTAACACATTCAAATAAATTTAAACAGTAGGCTATATCTTTGGTGTTTCAGAGCACTAAACACTAAAATGAACAGTGACGTCTTTTTAGATTAAAATCTCCCACTACCTTTATAGTTCTCAAATAAAACTAATTATATTAGGCTAGATACATAACACTAAAATTCTACTTTTGCTATTAGTTCAATTGAATAGCGCATTATTTACTCTTTTTATGGACCATTTTCTTTTCCAGAGCACCCCTAAAAAGAATGATTTATAATTGGCTCCATGCTTCTAGAGAATTGTGCCCCCAAAAGTACATCACACACACACACACACACACACACACACACACACACACACACACACACACACACACACACACACACACACACACACACACACACACACACACACACACACACACACACACACACACACACACACTTCCTGCAGCTGAGTTGTTTAATTACCAGCGATACTCTCATGACTGGCGATGACATCATTGCCTCGGTCCTCTCTGCACGGCTGCACACACAGAGGACTTCCTGCTGAATAATGGAGAAACACACACATTCCAAAACACCCACACACACACAAACAGGAACACGGCAACAAAACAGCTCCACTGCCCAGCTCTAATCTTTCCTTTTATGCAACAGTGAACAGCAAACTTCCCCCGGCACATGAACTCATACACGTATGTAATTACTGTCCATATTAGCCAAAACTCTTTTAGATAAAGACTAAAGAGCTAAGCATTCATATATGATTGGCATTTCAGAGTTTCAGAGTTCACATCTTGGTTGAATAAAGCCTATTGGTCATATACAAAAATGGGATAAGCCCATCGATATGTCCCACCCAAACATAAATAAGAAATAAAGAAAACTGGACTCATCAAGCCATTTATTGGGGCCCTTAAAAAAATACACTAGCACTGAGAATAACTCAGACAGACACTGTCATTCTGCATTACTTTTGATATTACATTTACAGCTCCAGGCAAGGAGGTGAGATCCCAGCGCTGCGGATCTGTGTTCAAACAGAGCTGTGCAAGAAACAGACTCCTATAGGGACTGAAAAGAACCATAAAACCGCAATTGCTCGGTTTATTGAACTAACTCCTGACAACAGTTATTTATTACAGTATAGGTGCTGATACATCTGTAGCATTGAAGATCATGCAATAAAAACCAATTCAGAGTGTCAATTCTCAGGGAATCCCTTCACTCACACTAGGTTTAAGAATTTGCTTTTTAAAATTTACTCAGGTATTCAAAATCCTTTGCTGATCCTGAAAGGTAAACCAATCACTGCCTTCAAATTATAGGAGTAGAGCAGATTTGGGCCTGAAACAACATTATTTTCAACCAGAAGCTTACCATACAATACCACAGTACTCAAGGTATATTGAATATGCATCATATTCACACATATAACTCTTTGTTAATCCATTGATTAAGGATCTTCTTTTATAGTATATATATAGGACTGTAAGGAAAAATAGATGAAGGGCCAATAAATTATTATAAGCGGAGTGGCCGTTACACCTCGGGTGTGCATTATTTTTGACCAGGAGTCAAACAGAGAGAGGACCTTTGAAATAACTTAAATAATTTGGCACATTGGAACTTTAATGTGGTCAAGGATCTACTTTAGCTGTGCGTTTCCTAGAAAATAATTGCATTCAACGTATGAATACACAAGATATTTGAAGCTTATTGCAGTGCTTCATGGGAGTGAGCAGTTCTTTTGGCACAATTGGCTTGTTTCGATTCTCTAATTGGTGGAGATTTCTTTAAAGAATCATGGGTAATGTACTTTTCCACCAGGAATTCCTGTTAAACAGGATTGTTTTAAATAGAAGTTCAAATAATGCAGGCTGATGGCTTAAAAAAAAAGCATATAACATTTATTAACAACCTCGTAGCTCATAGTAGGTCTGTCTTTAAAGATTCATAAGTTATTACTCAAAATCAATTCCCCCTATGGAGAAAATGAATGGCGTTTGTCACTTCCTGCTGTTAAAGCACCAGTTTAAAAAAAGAGCATCTTCTCCATAACAACAAACACTCAAAATCAGGACAGAGACACAATGCACCACTGAGATTTTATTATTCAGACATTTTATTCAGATAATGTTCCGCTGAGAACATGGAGGAATGAAAGCTCAAAGAAAGCAACAGAAAACAGACAGGATTAGACAATGACTGTGTTGTTGTGTTTCAGTATCTGGAGATTTTAAGACTGAAGCTTTTTTCCTTTGATGTCTGTGACAGAGTCGCATAAGTCTCACGCTATACATGTACATAAACTAAAAAGTTGCACAAACACAAACTCACACCTCATTTGCTTGCAAGTGCACACGAAACAGACACATCTGACAGAGAGGACACAGTATTCAGCAGCAGGTGCCATTTTAGGCTCATTTCAGGCTGCAGTGAACACAGTATATAATTTGAGAGACAAAACAGCCAAATGAGAAGAACATCTGAATGATTACACATTCATCCTCCATTTCCTTCTATCCGCTACACACACACACATATACACAACCACCAATTAGATGCAGGAGGAAGCAGTCAGCGCGGCTGCTTCTATTTGCGTCTTCCTTGAAAAACTCCAGATCCGCGAGGATGAGAGCGGGAGAAGAAAGGAACAGAAAAGCTGATCTCCGCTGTTCTGGCACAGAGTGTGATGTACGCTGGCATGACAGGCAGGAATCTGGGCCATAGTTACATTCATTGTTCAGAGAGCTGTTACAAAACTAAACCCACCGACAGCAATGAATGTTGATTATGACCTTTGAAGATTATGCATCTATGGAGGTGGGCGTGTCCGAGTGAGGTCAGTTGGGCTGAAGAGGGCGTGGCCTCAGGGCACAGTCAACGGTCGATGGTTTTTCAGTGTCAAAAACTCACCGACAGCGTTGAATGTTCAACAAGACCAGCAAGAGGGCGAGAAAGAACATATATTATACTCAAACCTTGTCACGTGGACTTCCGTGTCCTCCAGAACCTTCAAGAAGAGCTTTCTCCACGCCGAACCGAGCACCCGCTGGAAGACAAAATGAGAATATGAGTGAAGAATTCAAAATAAGAAAAACTATTAGCACAATTTGATTAGGAAGACAGAGACATAAAAAAAAAAGACATTTAAAAAAATAATTTTTGCCACCTGGATGAATCGATTGGATTGGATTGAATTTGGAGGGAATTAATTAATTAATATAATAAAATAAAATAAAGTTATTAAAATGTTTAGGGTCAGTAAGATTTTTTTATTACAACTTCTATTTAGCAAGGATGCATTAAATTAATCAAAAGTGACAGTATGTATAATGTTACAAATTATTTCAAATGATTGGTGTTCTTTTGAACAAAAAAAAAAAAAGATCATGCTTTCCACAAACACTGTTTTCAACATTAAAAACAAAAAGAAATGTTACTTGAGCACCAAAGCAGCATATTAAAATGATCATGTGACTGAAGACTGGAGTAATGATGCTGAAAATTCAGCTTTGCATCACAGAAAAGGTTATTTTAAAATGGTAATAATATTTTACACTAGCTTGTTTATTCATTTATTTTTGCAGCCTGTGTGAAAAAAACCCTAATAAAAGCTCAAAAGAAGAAAATGGAATAAAAATAAAAGATTAGAATACTAAACAGAACAAAATTTGCAAGGCACTAAAATCCTAATAAAACTCTGGATGAACTGTTGAAGAGGACCTTCCCACACAAAACCAAAATCAATTGGGAAAATGCTCTCCAAGTCAAATAAAATCTCATCATAAAAGAATAAAAAGTGATGTCGCTGCAGATAGTATTTCATATAATTTCAGTAATTTTGTAAAAAAGAAATGCACGTTGACCTCTTACACACACATTCTTTCTTCTCAGACAAAAGATCCAGATCTGATTTGCACGGTTGCACCAAAACCAAACTTTTCCCCCCAAATCGCTCTACCATTTCAAACACAATGCATGATGAATTCACACACCCCCAGCACCTCTTCAGATGACCGTGGGGGGTGAAAGGGTTTCCTATGGCAACAGCAGTATGAGGGAGGGATGTGATAATCCAGGGGGATTGTGGGTAGAGTGGATGTGAGTGTACGGGGGTCTCCTGTGAATCCAGACACTCAGCATTACATTTTCACGAGCCAGAACACAGACTTCACACACAGTGCGCAAAATGAAATAGTATTAGGTAGTCCGGTTTTGTTCAAAACCTTGTTCTGCTGGAGTTCTCATCAGTCTGGAGGATTCTGGCACACCTCTGCAACCTTTGGATATTATCAGATAAATATCAGGAAATTTGTATGAATTACATATATGTGATCACTGTTAAGTAAAACATATGCAACACCTGCCATTAAAGTAGTCTATGCATTTATCGCTCAGACTGTTCATTTCTCAGTCTCTTCAAAGCTGGAAATTACATGGTCAGTGTAAATAATTTACTTACATTTGATGTTCACATAGGCGGAAAAAAACAGGTTTTTTTAGCTATACAATTCAAATCTATTTAGAATTTAACACTGATATTAATAATACGAACACAAATGAATAATTGAGTACCAATAAGAGCAACTGATAATAACTGAGCACTAAATCAGCATATTAGAATCATTTCTGAAGGATCATGTGACACTGAAGACTGGATAAACGATGCTGAAAATGCAGCTTTGCCATCACAGGAATGTCATTACATTTTAAAATTTTTACATAGAAAGCAGTTTTTTTTAGATGTTTAGATATATTTTACAATATTACTATTTTTGTCTGTATTTTTGATCAAACTGAGACTTTTTTTCTTCCAAAAACATTACAAATCTTAATTATTCCAATCTTTTGACCAGTAGTGTACTGTCCTTTAAAATACACACTCCAAACTCACCCTTAGTCCCACAGCAGTCTGTCCTATAGCGTATATCAAGAACACCAGAGCCTGTAGTGTAGCTTTCATTCCTTATTTGTCCTAACAGTACTTAGGGTGGTCCGAAGACGTCCAACTTCACAAACCGAGAGAGAGAGAAAGAGCGTGCCTTCCTATATATACACACGCATGTATCTCATATACACCCCGTAATGGCTTTCAGACGTGGTGGTCTGATCTTAACGTGGACTGTGGATGTGGCCTTTTTCAGCACGTCTCCTTGTGGTCTTCCACAGAATTTGGGGGGAAGTGGGGGGTTGGGAGGGGGCCCCGTTTTAGCTCTTAAAATACCCTGGATCAAGCCGTGGTCGGGCAGCTCGTCTATCAGCGCTGATTACACGTCGCTGGTGCTGCGGACAGGAGGCAATCAGGAACACGTTCACCCCTGATGTGTCTGCAAAACGCTTCCGTCCTCTTCAGCCACCTGTGGTTTCCAGCGATGTGGACGTGTCTTTACCGTGAGAGAGGAAAGACGATGTCCTAGGATTTCCTTTTTGCTACAAAATATGACTTCATGCCAGAGCTGAAGATTAACTAATTAAAAGCAGCAATGCTAGGTACTCAATTTTTAGTGACGGGACATTCATTCATCTGTTTTCAAAACCCTTAAGCCTTTTCACAGTAGCAAGCTACTCTTTTAAACAAGTAACTGTATAATTTCATATGGACTTTGTAGGAGTAAGTTTCACTGATTGATATGTAATGCTGGGGAAGTCGGATTCATTTTAGTGAGTCGATTTGTTTGTTCAGATCAAACAAATGATTCAGTGATATGTAGTGCTGGGGATGTCTGATTCTTTTAACAAATGTATTTATTTGTTGACTTCAAACAAATGATTCATAGAAATGATTCACTAATTGATATAAAGTGCTGAGGAATTCTGATTCATTTTAGTTAATCGATGTGGTTGTTCAGTTCAAACAAATGATTCACAGATATATGTTGTGCTGTGCAGATGGGAATCAATTTGTTTGTTCTATTTTAAAAAATGACTCACTGATTATATTAGTTTTTGTTGTGGTATACTGTAAATGTACTGTAAATGTGGTATACTTTTCAAATGTAATGCTGTCACTTTACCTTTGATGCAAAGTAAACAGGAACTGCAACTGCTCTGAAGTGATTTTTTTGATTTTCATAATTGAGACTTTACTAGACCTTTAACTTCTAATGATTCCTGCAAACGCACAATCATACAGTTTATCATTATACAAAACTATTTGACTGACCAATCAGAATCAAGTTTCCATTTTGATGGTGTCTCTCTCGCCTTTGGTGCGTCTATCTTTCATCTGAGCTTCAGCCCGTTTGTAAAAGACCACTGAAGAACAAGGCTCTCTTTTGAAGCTGCATGACTGTTTCGTTGAGATGCAGCTGGACAGCAAAGGAATGCCAGACGGTCTGATGAGATAAAAGAGAAGCTTCCCCGAGTTACCACAGCGATACAATCTCAAAGTGCTGCAGGTGCCATGAAGCTGAGGGAAAACGGTTAACCTAATCAGCCCTTGATAGGAAACAATGTAAATAGAGAGAGAAAGAGAGAGAGAGAGCGAGAGAGATAAAAGAGAGTTCAAATAAGGAGAATTAGCTGAATGAACAGCTTCTTGGAAACAATATATCCTACAAGTAATATTACAGTGCTAATGGGTCAATTAATGCATTGAGCAGTGATTTTTTTTAAATAATGACCACTAGTCTATATATTTCAATTTAACATCATTACAGTCTTCAGTGCCAGAGGATTTTGATGCTCAAGAAACATTTCTTCATATTATTGTTGATAATAATGTGCTGCTTAATGTTTGTGTGGAAACATGTATTTTGATGAATGGAATGTCCAGAACATAATTTATTCCAAATAGAGATCTTTTGTAACATGATAAATGTCTTTGCTGCACTTTTGATCAATATGTATTAATATCTTCAAAATAATAATAATAACAATATCTTACTGACCCCAATCTCTTGAATGGTATTGTACCTGACGGTTTAAGGGGGTTCCTGGAGCGTTTAACCACAAGTGTGTCAGGTAGACAGTAAAATGTGTCACATAGGCATTTAACCTTGAGGAAAACAGTTCAAGTGCTCAGGGCTAGTTCACCGTCTCTGAAGCTTGTTTTAATTTGAGGCACAAAAAGGTAAACCCCAGTTTAACCTTTGACCCTAAACCTTTAGGAATGCAGCACTGAGTCGCTGGTTGCATTGTTCCAATAACCCCCCCAAAAGAAAGAGTGTGTATGAACGCATTAGTGTGCGCGTCTACAAGAGGCATTTATATTGCTGTCAGGCTTTGAGTGAGAGTTTGTCTCTGATATCAGCCTGAAGGCTTTCTACGGGTCACCTGCTACAGACCTGAACTCAGAGACCGTCTGGGACTGTGACAAACACACACACACACACAAACCCAAACACTGATTTACATGCACGCACACAGATGTTTTCTACACTGCAGACAAGAGGATGTTTGTCAGACATGCCTATGCACAATGTTTCCTATTGTAAAAAACAGTGACTGGACAACCCATTCAATCTCTGGCAAATCACCACGCAGACACTCACTTTCCTGTTAATCACCAGAGTTCATTCAAAACCCTCACAGCAACACAGAGAGATGAAACAAAGACATCACATGACTATTTCTAAATGTTCTAAACTTGCCGTTAAACGATATATATTTCGGTTGATATTTGGCATTTTTTTATTATCAGCCTTGACCGATACGTTTTTTTTGTGTTTGGTAGACGTGTCGGAAGCAGGACTTCTATTTGTTTTATAGTGTGTAGGACTTTTATTTTGAAAGCACTGAGAATAGAGCCTGGACGTCCGGGTTCCCATTTTCTGTCTTCATAAATTTACTGCCTTTGTTTGACAGTCTATAATTAATTATTAGACAGAGCTGTTAAACAAAAAAGTATAACTATTATAGGGTTATCTTTTTATTCATATTTTTAACTCTTTCTCTATTTGTGAAAAACATTATAAATGGATTACAGAATCAATAACTTGCAATATAAAACATAAAACTTTTTTTTATCAATTTTTTATATTCATTTTCAAATTATTTATTTCAAATTTAGTAAATATTATGTAAAATAATGTTTACTAAATTCAGCAATTGTTATGCATATGTTTCTTACTATCTTTAAATTAGATGGTCTGATATCATATCTATCGGCTTTATATTGGCCATCCAAACCTGCTCTAAGGTATCGGCAATTGGCGACAAAAAAACATAGTTTGGGGACATAACTAAACTAAACTGAAGTATACCTTGGGCTTAAATCTCCAATCAATCAAACTTCCCGCATCTTAAAGCCAGCAACCAATCAAACAACCAAAACCAACCTAAACTAATAAAACCAATGGGTCAAGGTTTGGCTGGTTAACATGGGCCAGTTTGCCTCTGCTGGTAGATGCCAGAACTACATCATTCTGTTGCCAAAAAGCTTCTCTTTTTTTTCAATGAACAGGCTTTCAAAAGAAACACTGTAATCTTCTAGTAATATTTAAATAAATATCTCAGTACTGCACATGTAAGTAATTGCAAAGGTTTAAATAGTGTAATATGAACTGCATGAGCAACAATGTCAATCATGTGACAATTCGAATCACATGCACTACAGTTCAAAGGATGGTAGTATTTTTTCTCTTTTTGAAGTGCCTTCTGCTCACCAATGCTGCATTTATTTAATCAAAATTACAGTAAAGTAAAAACTGTAATATTGTAAAATATTACTACAATTACTAAAATAAAAATTTAATATATTCCTGTGATGCCAAGTTGAATTTTCAGCATTATTAGACTTAAGTGTCGAATAATCCTTCATACCAATGCTGATTTGGTGCTGGAAAAGTAAACCGTTGTGCTGCTTAATATTTTTGTGGAAACTGTGATGCCTTTGCTCAGGATTCTTTAAAGGTCAAAAGAACAGCATTTCTTTTAAAAATAGAAATCTTTTGTAAATTTATAAAATGTCTTTGTCACTTTTGATGGATTTAATGCATCCTTGCTGCATCCTTTGAAAAAATAAATCTTACTGACCCCAATCTTTTGAGCAGTAGTGTACGCCTGTAGGGGTAATGCACCAGATGAGAAACTCCCATTATGAATTCAAGTATCATACAGTAGCTCTTCTTGAATAAAACAACCAGCCCTACAACCACTACAACCTCAAACCAGCTCAACAATTCCACTATAAAACCAGCTACCAATCTGGAAGCACCAATTAAACAGCCCCACCTTAAAACAATCAATCAAACAGCTCAAACTGTTCTCCTTAAAACACAAAATCGAAATGTTGCCCCTTCCTTTCACCCTGAATGCCCCTTTTTCTAAAGCCTGTAGGAGTGGCGAGATTCCAGAGTACAGTGAGACTGTTTACACCACGGATCACAGCAGACAGACATAAAGCTTTCACCCTGCCTCCCTCACATAGCGGCAACTACATTAAAAGGACATAAATCTGTGGGAGTGGACATGCAAGAATGTGTATGAGCGTATTAAAGAAAATAAACCTGATGTCAGTCAGAGAAACCAAAGCTCTGCAGATGTGTTGAAAGAACAACTTTTACCTTGCTTTTTTTGGTCAAGAATGGTTTTCATCGTTCCCTCTTCTCATGTTTGATTCACGGTTTATTAGAGGCTGTTCCACAGACGTCACTTACACATGGAAAGCCATTGTGCAGTCATTTTTAAATAAATTTACGGTCAGTGTTTGCTCGAGGATGTGTGGAGCCCTTATATGCGACATAGCCGAATTTTTCTTGGAACACACAAACTGCAATAAATCCCTTATATGAAGGGCCGGGAGCCAAAACCCAAACAATAATTTACATAAAATATATCTACAGCATGTCAGGTTTTGGAAAGACCATCATTTTGCTGTTTTTCTTATTCAACACTGTAGTATTTTATCCTCACAGCTTACTTGGAGGTCCGACGAGGACAAGATGTGCGTGTGTGTTGTAGTTCTTCTACATAGCGTCGCTACGCATTTTTGCCAACTCAGCGAAAACCCTGCAGCTTCTTGGAGACAGAGCGTGGGTGAAAGGGAGCGCAAACCCACAGTCAAAACTTCAACAGCTCCTACCGTCCAGCACAGCCTCTGAAAAACACAAAAAGTCACACACTTACATGATCATGCTCGAACTTCTTGGCCCCCCGAGCAGCTGAAACAGTAAAAAGAATATCACATGGCGTCCCCGCCACACAATACGGTCATAAAAGAGAAAGTGCACAGCTATGGTTGGCTGAAACAAAAGGACGGGGACAGACCGTCGGGCACCAGAGCCACATCCACAAAAGATGAAAACCCTGGATTACAGAGGACTGCAGAAAACCATATGACTGATACAAAACAGCCTGGACTTATTCAGCAACCTCGTAAAACATACACTCATAATTAGGGCTGTGCAAAATGCATCGTGATGGTTTCAAATCTAGATAAAAATATTAGCAGTACATTTATATACATTGTTATTTATTAAACTAAAGAACTAAATAAATAAATAAAAGGCCCGTTTTTCACACAGATGTTAACTAATTAGAAGCAATACTTTATTTTAATTTATATCTGTTTTATGTTATTGTATTAAGAGTTATTTTCATACTATTTATATTTTACTATTGTTCTTATTATTTTTAATATAAGCATTTTATGTAATATTAGTTTAAGCTTTAGTAATTTTCTTTGTTCTTTTTATTATTATTATTTAGCTTTAAATAATTTTTTATTCCAGATTTGTTTTAGTCATTTAGTCAATGTGGACACTTCTATGGAAATATTTTATTCACCGATTAATTTGCAATTGCGATACACTGCATGCATTTGCATTAGTCACTGAAAAAGACAGTTTGAACTAATTCACATGAATCAAACTCTCCAACTCAATACCATACTGTATTTGTTACTAAAGTTTAAACATGACAGATTTTTGCTTAATTTTATATAACTTTGATTTTATATCATCAGCAAAATAATTGTGAATATACTGTGTAGCCCTAATTATCTTACTCTAAGACGATGCATATTTTCACCATTTAGGATACATAAAATTGCAAAAATAAGTATGAATATAGCTGCAAGCAGCAATCACCGGGGCCAAGCGCAAGCAAGACGACAAGACATGCCAAAGTGGCTGGGAGTGTGAGACCCACTGCAGCAAGGAGCAATTAAAGACATTTGAAGATGAATTTTGGCAAAATGGTTGAAAAATCACATACAATAACTAAAAATATGATTATCACTTTCGACCAATAGGTGGCGCAGTTACGAAACTGATGTGATGTGGTCAGAGTGAAGTGACAATGACACATACAAAGTTTGGTGTCAATATGTCAAGGCATTGCAGATATAAAGCCTGAATAGTCATTTTGGCATCATGCCTCAACTTTGCCACTGCGGTATACGAAAACGGTTTTGTCTATCGACACGAAATCCATAACTTTTACTCGGCACAGTCTGGAGATGACACGATCCGATTTTGGTGAAAATCGGACGTTCGGTCTAGGAGGAGTTCGAAAAAGTAGGTTTTAAAAGAAAATAAAGATGGCGGACAGGAACTTTGATTGACTATGGCAAAATTGGTATCTATGTTTTCAGCATAACCCAAGGAATCTATTGAGATCAGTGTCATTACTATAGGCAAATTTATTCAAAAGTTATTAGCATTTTTGGAAATTTCATTATAACTTTTGACCAAAAGGTGGCGCTGTCTCATAAATTTTTGAGTACTTTTAGGGCGTTGTACTGATGACCCATACTGAGTTTCGTAACGATACGTTCATGCGTTCATAAAATACAGCATTTTAGCACATAATTCAAAATGGCCGACAGCCAAAATGGCCGATATGGGAAAATTGGATATCTAACGAGACCACTTTTGTGATTTTTGGACAAACCGTTCAGAAGTTATAAGCAAAAATATAAATTCTTCATATCTCCGGACCAGTAGGTGGCGCTGCGCCGAAACGCAGCATGTAGCCTCAGGTCATGCTTGTGATGACATGTACCAAATTTGGTCTGAATCCGATAAAGCGTTGTGGAGATACGGCCTTACGTCTGTTTTTGCAAGCGCTACGTAAAATTTATTTGCGCGGTATTCGAGAACAGTAATTCGAATCAACTTGAATTCCATAACTTTTTGTTGTCATGGTCTGGAGTTGATCTGGTTCAATTTTCGTGAAATTCGGAGCAACGGCCTAGGAGGAGTTCGAAAAAGTAGGTTTTTTGGAAAATTCAAAATGGCGGGAAAACTATTATGACGGAAAATGACGTCATAGGGTGCAATCGAATCGTCGTGAGCTCAGGAATCAGAGGAAAAAAGAATTTTGATTCTAGCCCTTACGGTTCAAAAGTTATCAGCATAGACATGAGTGAAACTTTGGACTGTTGGTGGCGCTAGAGGGAATGAGTTGGAGACACCAAAATTGGTGTATTTAATGTTGGGACTGTCCTCTATCAGAATGTCAAATAAAATCAACTTTCCCGCAAGCGGTTCATAGGGCTGCCATAGACTTCAATGGCGGAAGAAGAAGAAACGGAAGAATAATAATAATAAGAACGCCAACAAAAACAATAGGTGCCTCCGCACTTTCAGTGCTTGGCCCCTAAATAAGGTTTTAAAATAGGTTTTAAAAGAAAATAAATATGGCGGACAGGAAGTTTGGCTGACTATGGCAAAATTGGTATATGTTTTCAGCATAACCCAATGAATCTATTGAGATCAGTGTCATTACTATAGGCAAATTTATTCAAAAGTTATTAGCATTTCGTGAAAATTTGTTACAACTTTTGACCAAAAGGTGGCGCTGTCTTTAAATCTGTTGAGTACTTTCAGGACATGGTGTTGATGGCACATACTGAGTTTCATAATGTTACAGCAATGCATTCGTTAAGTATAGCATTTTACATCACTAAACTGCATTGAAGTCAATGGGAATTTCATGTTTTGTTTAGTTTTAGCGCCACCAAGAGGCTCAATCCCACAGTTTTTTTTGTGTGTCCTCAGACTGAGCCCATGCATCTGTGTGTCAATTTTGGTGAAAATATCTCAATTAGATTCAACGTTATAGACATTTATGTGAAAAAACACGTCAAAAACGACTGACACGTGACTTTGATTGAATTTTACTACCCCTTACGATCAATATTTTGAGATTTGGGCATTGGCGTATAGCTATCGACCTATGTTTCCAAACTTCTGACGGTGGTTTCGTCTCGATCGGACTAGCGGTTTCGAAGATATCGCCAAATGTTTTTTAAGCGCTAAATTACAACGCTGCACAAACCATATGCCGAAACCTGGCAAGTCTGGTATCGTTGGACTCGGCAACGATTCAGGAGTCTAAGGAGATGTCTCCCGTGAGAATAAGTCGACCACACCCAAAGTTATAAGCATTTGAAAAAAAAATTTATCCACTAGGTGGCGCTGTTTCGAAACTTCTCAGGCTCCTTCAGGGCATTGTACTGATGACTCATACCGAGTTTCGTAAAAATTCGTTCATGCGTTCAAAAAATACAGCATTTTAGCACATAATTCAAAATGGCCGACAGACAAAATGGCCGATCTGGAAAAATTGGATATCAGTCGTCTCGGCCTGACGCCCTGAATCTAACGAGACCACGTTTAGGATTCTTGGACAAACCGTTCAGAAGTTATAAGCCAAAATAGCAATTTTTCATATATCTGGACCAGTAGGTGGCGCTGCGCCGAAACGCTGCACCCAGCTTCAGGTTATGCTTGTGATGACATGTACCAAGTTTGGTCTGAATACGATAAAGCGTTGCGGAGATACAGCCTTACGTCTATTTTCGCAACTGCTACGTAAAATTTGTTTGTGCGTTTATCAAAAACGGTTAAGCGAATCAACTTGAATTCCATAACTTTTTGTCGGCACTGCCTGAAGATGATCTGGTGCAATTTTGGTGAGAATTGGACAAACCGTCTAGGACGAGTTCGCAAAAGTATTTTTTTTGGACAATTCAATATGGCGGACATATTTTTTTGACGAAAATGACGCCATAGAGTGCAATCGAATCGGCATGAGCTCAGGAATCAGAGGAAAAAAGAATTTTGTTGATAGGCCTTACGGTTCAAAAGTTATTAGCATACAATTTCTAAAACTTTGGACAGGTGGTGGCGCTAGAGGGAATGAGTTAGAAACACCAAAATTGGTGTATTTGATGTTGGGACTGTCCTCTATCAGAATGTCAAACCGGAACAACTTTCCCGGAAACGGTTCTATGGGCTGCCATAGACGCCCAGTCGGAAGAAGCAGAATAATAATAATAAATATAGCTGCAAGCAGCAATCACCGGGGCCAAGCGCAAGCAAGACGACAAGACATGCCAAAGTGGCTGGGAGTGTGAGACCCACTGCAGCAAGGAGCAATTGAAGACATTTAAAGATGAATTTTGGCAAAATGGTTGAAAAATCACATACAATAACTAAAAATATGATTATCACTTTCGACCAATAGGTGGCGCAGTTACGAAACTGATGTGATGTGGTCAGAGTGAAGTGACAATGACACTTACAAAGTTTGGTGTCAATATGTCAAGGCATTGCAGATATAAAGCCTGAATAGTCATTTTGGCATCATGCCTCAACTTTGCCACTGCGGTATACGAAAACGGTTTCGTCTATCGACACGAAATCCATAACTTTTACTCGGCACAGTCTGGAGATGACACGATCCGATTTTGGTGAAAATCGGACGTTCGGTCTAGGAGGAGTTCGAAAAAGTAGGTTTTAAAAGAAAATAAAGATGGCGGACAGGAAGTTTGACTGACTATGGCAAAAATTGGTATCAATGTTTTCAGCATAACCCAAGGAATCTATTGAGACCAGTGTCATTACTATAGGCAAATTTATTCAAAAGTTATTAGCATTTTTGGAAATTTCATTATAACTTTTGACCAAAAGGTGGCGCTGTCTCATAATCTTTTGAGTACCTTTAGGGCCTTGTACTGATGACCCATACTGAGTTTCGTAACGATACGTTCATGCGTTCGTAAAATACAGCATTTTAACACATAATTCAAAATGGCCGACAGCCAAAATGGCCGATATGGGAAAATTGGATATCAGTCAACTCAGCACGACGCCCTGAACCTAACGAGACCACTTTTGTGATTTTTGGACAAACCGTTCAGAAGTTATAAGCAAAAACATAAATTCTTCATATCTCCGGACCAGTAGGTGGCGCTGCGCCGAAACGCAGCATGTAGCCTCAGGTCATGCTTGTGATGACATGTACCAAATTTGGTCTGAATCCGATAAAACGTTGTGGAGATACAGCCTTACGTCTGTTTTCGCAAGCGCAACGTAAAATTAAATTGCGCGGTATTCGTGAACGGTTTGACAAATCAACTTGAATTCCATAACTTTTTGTCGTCATGGTCTGGAGATGATCTGGTTCAATTTTCGTGAAATTCGGAGCAACGGCCCAGGAGGAGTTCGAAAAAGTAGGTTTTTCGGAAAATTCAAAATGGCGGGAAAACTATTATGACGGAAAATGACGTCATAGGGTCCAGTCGAATCGTCGTGAGCTCAGGAATCAGAGGAAAAAAGAATTTTGTTTCTAGCCCTTGTGGTTCAAAAGTTATTAGCATAAATATTAGTGAAACTTTGGACAGCTGGTGGCGCTAGAGGGAATGAGTTGGAGACTCCAAATTTGCTATGGTGATAGTTCAGGCTGGCCTCTATCACTGTGCCAATTTTCATAAGTTTCCCGCAAACGGTTCTGTAGGCTGCCATAGACGCCCAGTCGGAAGAAAAAGAAAAAGAAGAAGAACAAGCGCAAGCAAGACGACAAGACATGCCAAAGTGGCTGGGAGTGTGAGACCCACTGCAGCAAGGAGCAATTAAAGACATTTGAAGATGAATTTTGGCAAAATGGTTGAAAAATCACATACAATAACTAAAAATATGATTATCACTTTCGACCAATAGGTGGCGCAGTTACGAAACTGATGTGATGTGGTCAGAGTGAAGTGACAATGACACATACAAAGTTTGGTGTCAATATGTCAAGGCATTGCAGATATAAAGCCTGAATAGTCATTTTGGCATCATGCCTCAACTTTGACACTGCGGTATACGAAAACGGTTTCGTCTATCGACACGAAATCCATAACTTTTACTCGGCACGGTCTGGAGATGACACGATCCGATTTTGGTGAAAATCGGACGTTCGGTCTAGGAGGAGTTCGAAAAAGTAGGTTTTAAAAGAAAATAAAGATGGCGGACAGGAAGTTTGGCTGACTATGGCAAAATTGGTATCTATGTTTTCAGCATAACCCAAGGAATCTATTGAGATGAGTGTCATTACTATAGGCAAATTTATTCAAAAGTTATTAGAATTTTTGGAAATTTCATTATAACTTTTGACCAAAAGGTGGCGCTGTCTCATAATCTTTTGAGTACCTTTAGGGCATTGTACTGATGACCCATACTGAGTTTCGTAACGATACGTTCATGCGTTCATAAAATACAGCATTTTAGCACATAATTCAAAATGGCCGACAGCCAAAATGGCCGATATGGGAAAATTGGATATCAGTCAACTCAGTATGACGCCCTGAATCTAACGAGACCACTTTTGTGATTTTTGGACAAACCGTTCAGAAGTTATAAGCAAAATTAAAGCTGCAAGCAGCATTTATCGGTGTTCAAGCAGTTAAGGCCTTTAAGCACATTAACGTTAAAAGACATTAAGATTTATTTAGCAAGCATTTAACCACTGACATCATAGATGGAAAAACAACATTTACAGCCAATACAGGCAATTTACCATAGGAAATATATGGTTTAAAAGCTTTTTAACAGTTATAGCGCCACCTGTTGTCCGATCTCCATGAAATTTCGCATGCTTGTTAATGATGTTATTGTACATATGCTCACCAATTTTTGTGAAATTCCGAGTTTTTATTTAGGATTTATAGGCTTTTGAGTGTATTTTGACACACCCCTTTTCTAAATGAGCCAATTAAAGCCATACAAATGCAAAAATGACACTTTTTTTCGATAATTATTGATCTAGAGAGTCCAGAGAATTGTCCTAGACTGGTCTGGTTCCGATCGGGCGAAAAACCAGGGACTAGTTCGCAAAAGTAGGTTTTTAACATATTCGTGAATATTTAATGAACGGTTTGATTGACAGCAAAGGTTCTTGAAGCAAAGTTGTTCAGCATGATGAGATCTATCAAATGATATGCATTTTGTGATGATATTTGTAACACCACGTAATTACAGAGCCGTAAAACTCGTTAGCGCCAACTAGTGGCCGATTTCTTTCAAAACTCTTACAGACCTCTAGGGCCATGAGTTGAACATGCCCACTGAGTTTCATTCTGATTGGCCATCGTTAACCTTGTCTAATAGGTCATTAAACTTCATTGGCCAATGGCGGCCATGTTTTTTGGGATACACCAATATCCTTTTACACATACATGGGGCCTTGGGCCAAGACACTGCATACCAAATTTCAAGTCAATCGGACAAACGGTCAGGTGTGTATACGTTTTTTCTTGTTTATAGCGCCACCACGTGGCCAATCGACGCAGTTTTTTTATCGTGACCTCAGATTAATCTCCTACACATGTGTACCAAGTTTGGTGAAGCTATCTCATTTACTTATCGAGTTATAGGCATTTTAGTAAAATAGGCTCCGCCCACATTGACGTTTTGACGCCCCCTAGCAACCGTAAATCGAAATTTCAACTTTCTTTCGATAATTATTGATCTTCAGACTCCAGAGAACATTTCTGCACTGGTTTGATTCCAATCGGGCGAAAAACCAGGGACTAGTTCGCAAAAGTAGGTTTTTGACAAAATTCAAAATGGCGGAAAATCTATCATGGCGGAAATAAAATCGGAGATATACGTTTTGTTCTCCAGGTGACCAGCTTTCCACTGATATAAGACACTTGAGTATACGACATACGGTCTAGGAGTTATGACCAGTTTTGCGCAATTGATTGCTATAGCGCCACCTATGGGCCAATGTGACTCATAATTTGATAACCTCTCCTCGATTTTTGTACTACCATATGGCAAAGTTTCAAAGCTCCAGCACTTACGGTTTGGGCTGCACGATGCGTTTTACGGCAGAATAATAACAATAACAAGACAAATTAAAGCTGCAAGCAGCATTTATCGGTGTTCAAGCAGTTAAGGCCTTTAAGCACATTAACGTTAAAAGACATTAAGATTTATTTAGCAAGCATTTAACCACTGACATCATAGATGGAAAAATTTACAGCCAATACAGGCAATTTACCATAGGAAATATATGGTTTAAAAGCTTTTTAACAGTTATAGCGCCACCTATGGTCCGATCTCCATAAAATTTTGCATACTTGTTAATGATGTTATTGCACATATGCTCACCAATTTCTGTGAAGTTTTGAGTTTTTATTTAGGATTTATAGGCTTTTGAGTGTATTTTGACACGCCCCTTTTCTAAATTAGCCTATTTTACCATGCGAAAAATGCAAAAGTTCAACTTTTTTTTAATAATTATTGATCTAGAGAGTCCAGAGAATTGTTCTAGACTGGTCTGGTTCTGATCGGGCGAAAAACCAGGGACTAGTTCGCAAAAGTAGGTTTTTAACGTAATTGCGTATAATTAATGAACAATTCGATTGACAACATTAGTTCTAGAGGCAAAGTTGTTCAACATAAGGAGATCTATCAAATGATATGCATATTCCAACGATATTTGTAACACCACGTGATTACAGAGCCGTAAAACTCGTTAGCGCCAACTAGTGGCCGATTTCTTTCAAAACTCTTACAGACCTTTAGGGCCATGTGTTGAACATGGCCATCGAGTTTCGTTACGATTGGCCTCCGTTAACCTTGTCTAATGGGTGCTTAAACTTCATTGGCCAATGGCGGCCATTTTTTTTTTAGATACGCCAAAATCCTTCTAGACATAGATGGCCCCTTGAGCCAAGACACTGCATACCAAATTTCAAGTCAATCGGACAAACGGTCAGGTGTTTATACGTTTTTTCTGTGTTATAGCGCCACCCTGTGGCCAATCGACGCGGTTTTTTTTATCGTGACCTCAAATTGACCTCGTACACATGTGTACCAAGTTTGGTGAAGTTATCTCATTTACTACTTGAGTTATAGGCGTTTTAGTAATATAGGCTCCGCCTACAACGTTCATTTTGCGCCCCCTAGCGAGCCCGATTTGAAAAATCATCTTTTTTTCGACCATTATTGATCTTCAGACTTCAGAGAACATTTCTGCACTGGTTTGGTTCCGATCGGGCAAAAAACCAGGGACTAGTTCGCAAAAGTAGATTTTTGACAAAATTCAAAATGGCGGAAAAATTTGCATACCGGAAATGAAATCGGAGATATAAATTTTTTACGTCAGGTGGTCAGCTTTCCAATGATATAAGACACTTGAGTCTACGACATACGGTCTAGGAGTTATGACCAGTTTCGCACAATTGGTTGCTATAGCGCCACCTATAGGCCAATCTGGCTCATAATTTGATAACCTCTCCTCGATTTTTGTACTACCTACTGGCAAAGTTTCAAGTCTCTAGCACTTACGGTTTGGGCTGCACGATGCGTTTTACGGCAGAATAATAATAATAATTAAAGCTGCAAGCAGCATTTGTCGGTGTTCAAGCTTTTAAGGCCTTTCAGGCCTTTAAGCACATTAACGTTAAAAGACATTAAGATTTATTTAGCAAGCATTTAACCACTGACATCATAGATGGGAAAACACCATTTACAGCCAATACTATCAATTTACCATAGGAAATATATGGTTTAAAAGCTTTTTAACAGTTATAGCGCCACCTATGGTCCGATCTCCATAAAATTTTGCATGCTTGTTAATGATGTTATTTCACATATGCCCACCAATTTTCGTGAAGTTCTGAGTTTTTTTTTAGGATTTATAGGCTTTTGAGTGTATTTTGACACGCTCCTTTTTTTTAAATGACCCTGTTATAGCCACCCAAATGCAAAAGTTTAACTTTTTTTAATAATTATTGATCTAGAGAGTCCAGAGAATTGTTCTAGACTGGTCTGGTTCCGATCGGACGAAAAACCAGGGACTAGTTCGCAAAAGTAGGTTTTTAACGTAATTGCGTATAATTAATGAACCATTCGATTGACAGCATTAGTTCTAGAGGCAAAGTTGTTCAGCATGAGGAGATCTATCAAATGATATGCAAATTGTGGGGATTTGTGCAACACCACGTGATTACAGAGCCATAAAACTCGTTAGCGCCAACTAGTGGCCGATTTCTTTCAAAACTCTTACAGACCTCTTTAGCCACGAGTTGAACATGCCCGACGAGTTTCGTTCCGATTGGCCTCCGTTAACCTTGTCTAATAGGTGCTTAAACTTCATTGGCCAATGGCGGCCATTTTTTTTTTAGATACGCCAATATCCTTCTAGACATAGATGGCCCCTTGGGCCAAGACACTGCATACCAAATTTCAAGTCAATCGGACAAACGGTCAGGTGTTTATATGTTTTTTCTGTGTTATAGCGCCACCATGTGGCCAATCGACGTGGTTTTTTTATCGTGACCTCAGATTGACCTCTTACACATGTGTACCAAGTTTGGTGAAGCTATCTCGTTTACTTCTCGAGTTATAGGCATTTTAGTAAAATAGGCTCCTCCCACAACGTCCATTTTGCGCCCCCTAGCAACCGTTAATCGAAATTTCAACTTTTTTTCAATAATTATTGATCTTCCGACTCCAGAGAACATTTCTGCACTGGTTTGGTTCCAATCGGGCAAAAAACCAGGGACTAGTTCACAAAAGTAGGTTTTTGACAAAATTCAAAATGGCGGAAAATCTATCATGGCGGAAATGAAATCGGAGATATACGTTTTGTTGGCCAGGTGACCAGCTTTCCAATGATATAAGACACTTGGATCTAGGACATACGGTCTAGGAGTTATGACCAGTTTCGCGCATTTGATTGCTATAGCGCCACCTATGGGCCAATCTGGCTCATAATTTGATAACCTCTCCTCGATTTTTGTACTACCATATGGCAAAGTTTCAAAGCTCCAGCACTTACGGTTTGGGCTGCACGATGCGTTTTACGGCAGAAGAAAAATAATAATAATAATAATAATAATAAAAATCAGTACAATTACAATAGGTTTTCAGCACTTCGTGCTTGAACACCTAATAAAAATCAGTACAATTACAATAGGTTTTCAGCACTTCGTGCTTGAACACCTAATTAAAGCTGCAAGCAGCATTTGTCGGTGTTCAAGCTTTTAACGCCTTTAGGGCCTTTAAACACATTAACGTTAAAAGACATTAAGATTTATTTAGCAAGCATTTAACCACTGACATCATAGATGGAAAAACACCATTTACAGCCAATACAGGCAATTTAACATAGGACATATATGGTTTAAAAGCTTTTTAACAGTTATAGCGCCACCTATGGTCCGATCTCCATAAAATTTTGCATGCTTGTTAATAATGTTAAGACACATATGCTGATCAATTTTTGAGAAGTTTTGAGTTTTTATTTAGGATTTATAGGCTTTTAAGTGTATTTTGACACGCCCCTTTTCTAAATTAGCCTATTTTACCATGCGAAAAATGCAAAAGTTCAACTTTTTTAAATAATTATTGATCTAGAGAGTCCAGAGAATTGTTCTAGACTGGTCTAGTTCCGATCGGGCGAAAAACCAGGGACTAGTTTGCAAAAGTAGGTTTTTAACGTAATTACGAATATTTAATGAACGGTTCGATTGACATTATTAGTTCTAGAGGCAAAGTTGTTCAGAATGAGGAGATCTATCAAATGATATGCATATTCTGGGGATGTGTGCAACAACACGTGATTACAGAGCCGTTAAACTCGTTAGCGCCGACTAGTGGCCGATTTCTTTCAAAACTCTTACAGACCTCTGGGGCCATGAGTTGAACACGCCCACCGAGTTTCGTTCTGATTGGCCTCCATTAACCTTGTCTAATAGGTGATTCAACTTCATTGGCCGATGGCGGCCATTTTTTTTTTAGATACGCCAATATCCTTCTAGACATAGATGGCCCCTTGGGCCAAGACACTGCATACCAAATTTTAAGTCAATCGGACAAACGGTCAGGTGTTTATACGTTTTTTCTCTGTTATAGCGCCACCATGTGGCCAATCGACGCGGTTTTTTTATCGTGACCTCAAATTAACCTCCTACACATGTGTACCAAGTTTGGTGAAGTTATCTCATTTACTACTTGAGTTATAGGCGATTTAGTAATATAGGCTCCGCCTACAACGTTAATTTTACGCCCCCTAGCGACCGTTAATCGATAATTGAACTTTTTTTCAATAATTATTGATTATCAGACTGCAGAGAACATTTCTGCATTGGTTTGGTTCCGATCGGGCGAAAAACCAGGGACTAGTTCGCAAAAGTAGGTTTTTGACAAAATTCAAAATGGCGGAAAATCTATCATGGCGGAAATTAAATCGGAGATATCCGTTTTTTACGTCAGGTGGTCAGCTTTCCAATGATATAAGACACTTGAGTCTACGACATACGGTCTAGGAGTTATGACCAGTTTCGCGCAATTGATCGCTATAGCGCCACCTATGGGCCAATTTGGCTCATATTTTGATAACCTCTCCTCGATTTTTGTACTACCTACTGGCAAAGTTTCAAGTCTCTAGCTCTTACGGTTTGGGCTGCACGATGCGTTTTACGGCAGAATAATAACAATAACAAGACAAATTAAAGCTGCAAGCAGCATTTGTCGGTGTTCAAGCTTTTAAGGCCTTTAAGGCCGTTAAGCACATTAACGTTAAAAGACAGTATGATTTATTCAGCAAGCATTTAACCACTGACATCATAGATGGAAAAACACCATTTACAGCCAATACAGGCAATTTACCATAGGACATATATGATTTTGAAGCGTTTTAACAATTATAGCGCCACCTATGGTCCGATCTCCATATAACTTTGCATGCTTGTTAATGATGTTATTTCACATATGCTCACCAATTTTTGTGAAGTTATGAGTTTTAATTCGGGATTTATAGGCTTTTGAGTGGATTTTGCCACGCCCATTTTCTAAATGAGCCAATTATAGCCATCCAAAGGCAAAAATTACACTTTTTTTCGATAATTATTGATCTATAGAGTCCAGAGAATTGTCCTAGACTGGTCTGGTTCCGATCGGGCGAAAAACCAGGGACTAGTTCGCAAAAGTAGGTTTTTAACGTAATTGTGAATATTTAATGAACGATTCGATTGACAGCATTGGTTCTTGAGGCAAAGTTGTTCAACATGAGGAGATCTATCAAATGATATGCATATTCTGACGATATTTGTAACACCACGTGATTACAGAGCCGTAAAACTCGTTAGCGCCAACTAGTGGCCGATTTCTTTCAAAACTCTTACAGACCTTTAGGGCCATGAGTTGAACATGGCCATCGAGTTTCGTTACGATTGGCCTCCGTTAACCATGTCTAATGGGTGCTTAAACTTCATTGGCCAATGGCGGCCCTTTTTTTTTTAGATACGCCAATATCCTTCTAGACATAGATGGCCCCTTGGGCCAAGACACTGCATACCAAATTTTAAGTCAATCGGACAAACGGTCAGGTGTTTATAAGTTTTTTATGTGTTATAGCGCCACCATGTGGCCAATCGACGCGGTTTTTTTATCGTGACCTCAAATTGACCTCCTACACATGTGTATCAAGTTTGGTGAAGTTATCTCATTTACTACTTGAGTTATAGGCGTTTTTATTAATATAGGCTCCGCCTACAACGTTAATTTTACGCCCCCTAGCGACCGTTAATCGATAATTGAACTTTTTTTCGATAATTATTGATTATCAGACTCCAGAGAACATTTCTGCACTGGTTTGGTTCCGATCGGGCAAAAAACCAGGGACTAGTTTGCAAAAGTAGATTTTTGACAAAATTCAAAATGGCGGAAAAATTTGCATACCGGAAATGAAATCGGAGATATACATTTTTTACGTCAGGTGATCAGCTTTCCAATGATATGAAACACTTGAGTCTACGACATACGGTCTAGGAGTTATGACCAGTTTTGCGCAATTGGTTGCTATAGCGCCACCTATGGGCCAATCAGGGTCATAATTTGATAACCTCTCCTCGATTTTTGTACTACCTTGTGGCAAAGTTTCAAGTCTCTAGCTCTTACGGTTTGGGCTGCACGATGCGTTTTACGGCAGAATAATAACAATAACAAGACAAATTAAAGCTGCAAGCAGCATTTGTCGGTGTTCAAGCAGTTAAGGCCTTTGAGCACATTTAAGCATTTAAGACATTAAGATTTATTTAGCAAGCTTTTAATCACTGACATCATAGATGGAATAGACCATGTTTTAGCATGATTTAGCATGATATACCATATTTTAGTGTGATTTTTCATGATTTACCATGTTCTTGTATGATTTACCATGAATTTAGCATGATTTACTATAGTTTACCATGATATACCAAGTTCTAGTATGATTCAGCATGATTTACTCTGTTCTATTATGGTTTACAACAATTGAACACATTGTAGTATGATTTAATATGATTCTAGCATGATTTACCATAGTTTACCATGATTTATCTTAGTTTACCTTGATTTACCATGTTATAAGATGATTTACCATGATATACCACAATCCAGAATGATTTATCAGGAATCTAGCATGATTTACCTTATTTACTGTGATTTACCATGTTTATAGCGTTATTTACCATGATTTACCACGTTGCTAGCAATTATGTGAAGCATCAGAACAAATGAAGTGATAAACACTGACAAAATATGATTGTGTTATAATAGTAATTGTTAAATAAGGGATTTTTTAGTGTCTAAATGAATGCAAAAGCACATGTGAAAAGACTATTAATAAGTCGAATGTCCAGCAGAGGGCAGTAGAAGACCACTTATTGGCTCACTTTCATTTTGAACTACTTGGTTTCACCAGTATTCTGCATTAAAGCAAAACATTTTTTTCATGTTAACTCCATGATGCATGTTTACACACACACATTTGGGATATGTTATTGTGAAAATCTCTTTTAATGCTGTATAATAAGCATTTCAGGATTCCCATTTCCCATTGTCAATAGTAATACTCCAATAGATGAATTTTGACAAAATGTGATTGTAAATGTTAAAATAATTATTTTATAAAGTCTAAATATGACTTATATGACAATATTAGGGAGTAATATGATTAAATGACAGCAGGGGGCAGTATAATACCACTTATTGGCTTAATATACCATGTTATTCATATAATTTTCATCTTTTTTAACTGTTAAAGAGGCAAATTTTGTCCGATCTATCTGAACATTTTCATGCTTCTTTATCATGTTATTTCACATGTTCTGACCTGTTTTTAAGAAGATCTGAGCATTCATTGAAGAGATATAGGCTTTCGGGGACACTTGGTCAAGGCTACATATTGAATTGACCCTATTATAGCCATCCAAATACAGAAGTTCAACTTTTTCTGATAATCATTGATCTAGAGAGTCCAGATAATTATTCTGCACTGGTTTTGAACATTATGATATGAACATTATTTGATCATAGATGGAAAACACCATTTACAGCCAATACAGGCAATTTACCATAGGAAATATATGGTTTTTAACTGTTTTTAACTGTTATAGCGCCACCTATAGTCCAATCTCCATATAATTTTGCATGCTTGTTAAGGATGTTATTTCACATATGCCCACCAATTTTCGAGAAGTTCTGATTTTTTTTTTAGGATTTATAGGCTTTTGAGTGTATTTTGACACGCCCTTTTCTTAAATGACCCTCTTATAGCCACCCAAATGCAAAAGTTCAACTTTTTTTCAATAATTATTGATCTAGAGAGTCCAGAGAATTGTCCTAGACTGGTCTGGTTCCGATCGGGCAAAAAACCAGGGACTAGTTCGCAAAAGTAGGTTTTTAACGTAATTGCGAATATTTAATGAACGATTCGATTGACAGCATTGGTTCTTGAGGCAAATATGTTCACCATGAGGAGATCTATCAAATGATATGCATATTGTGACGATATTTGTAACACCACGTGATTACAGAGCCGTAAAACTCGTTAGCGCCAACTAGTGGCCGATTTCTTTCAAAACTCTTACAGACCTCTGGGGCCATGAGTTGAACACGCCCACCGAGTTTTGTTCTGATTGGCCTCCATTAACCTTGTCTAATAGGTGATTCAACTTCATTGGCCAATGGCGGCCATGTTTTTTGAGATACGCCAATATCCTTTTACACATACATGGAGCCTTGGGCCAAGACACTGCATACCAAATTTCAAGTCAATCGGACAAACGGTCAGGTGTTTATATGTTTTTTCTGTGTTATAGCGCCACCATGTGGCCAATCGACGCGGTTTTTTTATCGTGACCTCAGATTGACCTCCTACATATGTGTACCAAGTTTGGTGAAGCTATGTCGTTTACTTCTCGAGTTATAGTCATTTTAGTCAAATAGGCTCCTCCCACAACGTCCAATTTGCGCCCCCTAGCGACCGTGAATCGAAATTTCCACTTTTTTTCGATCATTATTGATCTTCAGACTCCAGAGAACATTTCTGCACTGGTTTGGTTCCGATCGGGCAAAAAACCAGGGACCAGTTGGCAAAAGTAGATTTTTGACAAAATTCAAAATGGCGGAAAATCTATCATGGCGGAAATGAAATCGGAGATATACATTTTTTACGTCAGGTGACCAGCTTTCCAATGATATAAGACACTTGAGTCTATGACATGCGGTCTAGGAGTTATGAGCAGTTTCGCGCAATTGGTTGCTATAGCGCCACCTATGGGCCAATCGGGCTCATATTTTGATAACCTCTCCTCGATTTTTGTACTACCTTGTGGCAAAGTTTCAAGTCTCTAGCACTTACGGTTTGGGCTGCACGATGCGTTTTACAGGAGAATAATAATAATAATAATAATAATAATAATAAAAATCAGTACAATTACAATAGGTTTTCAGCACTTCGTGCTTGAACACCTAATTAAAGCTGCAAGCAGCATTTGTCGGTGTTCAAGCTTTTAAGGCCTTTAGGGCCTTTAAGCACCTTAGCATCAAAAGACATTAAGATTTAATCAGCAAGCATTTAACCACTGACATCATAGATGGAAAAACACCATTTACAGCCAATACAGGCAATTTACCATAGGAAATATATGGTTTAAAAGCTTTTTAACAGTTATAGCGCCACCTATGGTCCGATCTTCATAAAATTTTGCATGCTTGTTAATGATGTTATTGCACATATGCTCACCAATTTTTGTGAAGTTTTGAGTTTTTATTTAGGATTTATAGGCTTTTGAGTGTATTTTGACACGCCCCTTTTTTTAAATGACCCTGTTATAGCCACCCCAAATGCAAAAGTTTAACTTTTTTTTTAATAATTATTGATCTAGAGAGTCCAGAGAATTGTTCTAGACTGGTCTGGTTCCGATCGGACGAAAAACCAGGGACTAGTTCGCAAAAGTACGTTTTTAACGTAATTGCAAATATTTAATTAACGAATCGATTGACAGCATTAGTTCTAGAGGCAAAGTTGTTCAGCATCAGGAGATCTATCAAATGATATGCAAATTGTGGGGATTTCTGCAATACCACGTGATTACAGAGCCATAAAACTCGTTAGCGCCAACTAGTGGCCGATTTCTTTCAAAACTCTTACAGACCTCTTTGGCCACGAGTTGAACATGCCCGACGAGTTTCGTTCCGATTGGCCTCCGTTAACCTTGTCTAATAGGTGCTTAAACTTCATTGGCCAATGGCGGCCATTTTTTTTTTAGATACGCCAATATCCTTCTAGACATAGATGGCCCCTTGGGCCAAGACACTGCATACCAAATTTCAAGTCAATCGGACAAACGGTCAGTTGTTTATATGTTTTTTCTGTTTTATAGCGCCACCATGTGGCCAGTCGACGCGGTTTTTTTATCGTGACCTCAGATTGACCTCTTACACATGTGTACCAAGTTTAGTGAAGCTATCTCATTTACGTCTCGAGTTATAGGCATTTTAGTAAAATAGGCTCCTCCCACAACGTTCATTTGGCGCCCTCTAGCGACCGCGATTTAAAAATTCAACTTTTTTTCGATTATTATTGATCGACAGACTCCAGAGAACATTTCTGCACTGGTTTGGTTCCGATCGGGCAAAAAACCAGGGACTAGTTTGCAAAAGTAGGTTTTTGACAAAATTCAAAATGGCGGAAAATCTATCATGACGGAAATTAAATCGGAGATATACGTTTTGTTCTCCAGGTGACCAGCTTTCCAATGGTATAAGACACTTGATTCTGCGACATACGGTCTATGAGTTATGACCATTTTCGCGCAATTGGTTGCTATAGCGCCACCTATGGGTCAATCGGGCTCATAATTTGATAACCTCTCCTCGATTTTTGTACTACCATCTGGCAAAGTTTCAAGTCTCTAGCTCTTACGGTTTGGGCTGCACAACGCGTTTTACAGGAGAATAATAATAATAATAATAATAATAAAAATCAGTACAATTACAATAGGTTTTCAGCACTTCGTGCTTGAACACCTAAAAATAAATTATTCATATCTCCGGACCAGTAGGTGGCGCTGCGCCGAAACGCAGCATGTAGCCTCAGGTCATGCTTGTGATGACATGTACCAAATTTGGTCTGAATCCGATAAAACGTTGTGGAGATACAGCCTTACGTCTGTTTTTGCAAGCGCAACGTAAAATTAAATTGCGTGGTATTCGTGAACGGTTTGACAAATCAACTTGAATTCCATAACTTTTTGTCGTCATGGTCTGGAGATGATCTGGTTCAATTTTCGTGAAATTCGGAGCAACGGCCTAGGAGGAGTTCGAAAAAGTAGGTTTTTCGGAAAATTCAAAATGGCGGGGAAAACTATTATGACGGAAAATGACGTCATAGGGTGCAATCGAATCGCCATGAGCTCAGGAATCAGAGGAAAAAATAATTTTGTTGATAGGCCTTACGGTTCAAAAGTTATTAGCATACAATTTCTGAAACTTTGGACAGGTGGTGGCGCTAGAGGGAATGAGTTAGAAACACCAAAATTGGTGTATTTGATGTTGGGACTGTCCTCTATCAGAATGTCAAACCAAAACAACTTTCCCGCATACGCTTCTATGGGCTGCCATAGACGCCCAGTCGGAAGAAAAAGAAGAAGAAATATAGCTGCAAGCAGCAATCACCGGGGCCAAGCGCAAGCAAGACGACAAGACATGCCAAAGTGGCTGGGAGTGTGAGACCCACTGCAGCAAGGAGCAATTAAAGACATTTGAAGATGAATTTTGGCAAAATGGTTGAAAAATCACATACAATAACTAAAAATATGATTATCACTTTCGACCAATAGGTGGCGCAGTTACGAAACTGATGTGATGTGGTCAGAGTGAAGTGACAATGACACATACAAAGTTTGGTGTCAATATGTCAAGGCATTGCAGATATAAAGCCTGAATAGTCATTTTGGCATCATGCCTCAACTTTGCCACTGCGGTATACGAAAACGGTTTTGTCTATCGACACGAAATCCATAACTTTTACTCGGCACAGTCTGGAGATGACACGATCCGATTTTGGTGAAAATCGGACGTTCGGTCTAGGAGGAGTTCGAAAAAGTAGGTTTTAAAAGAAAATAAAGATGGCGGACAGGAACTTTGATTGACTATGGCAAAATTGGTATCTATGTTTTCAGCATAACCCAAGGAATCTATTGAGATCAGTGTCATTACTATAGGCAAATTTATTCAAAAGTTATTAGCATTTTTGGAAATTTCATTATAACTTTTGACCAAAAGGTGGCGCTGTCTCATAAATTTTTGAGTACTTTTAGGGCGTTGTACTGATGACCCATACTGAGTTTCGTAACGATACGTTCATGCGTTCATAAAATACAGCATTTTAGCACATAATTCAAAATGGCTGACAGCCAAAATGGCCGATATGGGAAAATTGAATATCAGTCAACTCAGCACGACGCCCTGAATCTAACGAGACCACTTTTGTGATTTTTGGACAAACCGTTCAGAAGTTATAAGCAAAAACATAAATTATTCATATCTCCGGACCAGTAGGTGGCGCTGCGCCGAAACGCAGCAAGTAACCTCAGGTCATGCTTGTGACGACATGTACCAAATTTGGTCTGAATCCGATAAAGCGTTGTGGAGATACGGCCTTACGTCTGTTTTTGCAAGCGCTACGTAAAATTTATTTGCGCGGTATTCGAGAACGGTAATTCGAATCAACTTGAATTCCATAACTTTTGGTCGTCATAGTCTGGAGATGATCTGGTTCATTTTTCGTGAAATTCGGAGCAACGGCCTAGGAGGAGTTTGAAAAAGTAGGTTTTTCGGAAAATTCAAAATGGCGGGAAAACTATTATGACGGAAAATGACGTCATAGGGTGCAGTCGAATCGTCGTGAGCTCAGGAATCAGAGGAAAAAAGAATGTTGTTTCTAGCCCTTGTGGTTCAAAAGTTATTAGCATAAACATGAGTGAAACTTTGGACAGCTGGTGGCGCTAGAGGGAATGAGTTGGAGACTCCAAATTTGCTATGGTGATAGTTCAGGCTGTCCTCTATCACTGTGCCAATTTGTATAAGTTTCCCGCAAACGGTTCTATAGGCTGCCATAGACGCCCAGTCGGAAGAAAAAGAAAAAAAAGAAAAAGAAAAAGAAAAAGAAAAAGAAAAAGAAGAATAAGAACGGGAACAGATACAATAGGTGCCCGCACCTTCAGTGCTTGGCCCCTAATAAGAACGGGAACAGATACAATAGGTGCCCGCACTTTCAGTGCTTGGCCCCTAATAAGAACGGGAACAGATACAATAGGTGCCCGCACTTTCAGTGCTTGGCCCCTAAATATAGCTGCAAGCAGCCATTACGGGGCCAAGCGCAAAAGCAGATGACGAGATATGCCTACATGGCTGAAAGTGTGAGACAAACTGCAGAAAGGAGCAATTAAAGACATTTGAAGATGAATTTTGGCAAAATGGTTGAAAAATCACATACAATAACTAAAAATATGATTATCACTTTCGACCAATAGGTGGCGCAGTTACGAAACTGATGTGATGTGGTCAGAGTTAAGTGACAATGACACATACAAAGTTTGGTGTCAATATGTCAAGGCATTGCAGATATAAAGCCTGAATAGTCATTTTGGCATCATGCCTCAACTTTGACACTGCGGTATACGAAAACGGTTTCGTCTATCGACACGAAATCCATAACTTTTACTCGGCACGGTCTGGAGATGACACGATCCGATTTTGGTGAAAATCGGACGTTCGGTCTAGGAGGAGTTCGAAAAAGTAGGTTTTAAAAGAAAATAAAGATGGCGGACAGGAAGTTTGGCTGACTATGGCAAAATTGGTATCTATGTTTTCAGCATAACCCAAGGAATCTATTGAGATGAGTGTCATTACTATAGGCAAATTTATTCAAAAGTTATTAGAATTTTTGGAAATTTCATTATAACTTTTGACCAAAAGGTGGCGCTGTCTCATAATCTTTTGAGTACCTTTAGGGCATTGTACTGATGACCCATACTGAGTTTCGTAACGATACGTTCATGCGTTCATAAAATACAGCATTTTAGCACATAATTCAAAATGGCCGACAGCCAAAATGGCCGATATGGGAAAATTGGATATCAGTCAACTCAGTATGACGCCCTGAATCTAACGAGACCACTTTTGTGATTTTTGGACAAACCGTTCAGAAGTTATAAGCAAAAAAATAAATTATTCATATCTCCGGACCAGTAGGTGGCGCTGCGCCGAAACGCAGCATGTAACCTCAGGTCATGCTTGTGATGACATGTACCAAATTTGGTCTGAATCCAATAAAACGTTGTGGAGATACAGCCTTACGTCTGTTTTTGCAAGCGCAACGTAAAATTAAATTGCGTGGTATTCGTGAACGGTTTGACAAATCAACTTGAATTCCATAACTTTTTGTCGTCATGGTCTGGAGATGATCTGGTTCAATTTTCGTGAAATTCGGAGCAACGGCCTAGGAGGAGTTCGAAAAAGTAGGTTTTTCAGAAAATTCAAAATGGCGGGAAAACTATTATGACGGAAAATGACGTCATAGGGTGCAATCGAATCGCCATGAGCTCAGGAATCAGAGGAAAAAATAATTTTGTTGATAGGCCTTACGGTTCAAAAGTTATTAGCATACAATTTCTGAAACTTTGGACAGGTGGTGGCGCTAGAGGGAATGAGTTAGAAACACCAAAATTGGTGTATTTGATGTTGGGACTGTCCTCTATCAGAATGTCAAACCAAAACAACTTTCCCGCATACGCTTCTATGGGCTGCCATAGACGCCCAGTCGGAAGAAAAATAAGAAGAAATATAGCTGCAAGCAGCAATCACCGGGGCCAAGCGCAAGCAAGACGACAAGACATGCCAAAGTGGCTGGGAGTGTGAGACCCACTGCAGCAAGGAGCAATTAAAGACATTTGAAGATGAATTTTGGCAAAATGGTTGAAAAATCACATACAATAACTAAAAATATGATTATCACTTTCGACCAATAGGTGGCGCAGTTACGAAACTGATGTGATGTGGTCAGAGTGAAGTGACAATGACACATACAAAGTTTGGTGTCAATATGTCAAGGCATTGCAGATATAAAGCCTGAATAGTCATTTTGGCATCATGCCTCAACTTTGCATCTTCGGTATACAAAAACGGTTTTGTCTATCAACACGAAATCCATAACTTTTACTCGGCACGGTCTGGAGATGACACGAACCGATTTTGGTGAAAATCGGACCTTCGGTCTAGGAGGAGTTCGAAAAAGTAGGTTTTAAAAGAAAATAAAGATGGCGGACAGGAAATTTGAATGACTATGGCAAAATTGGTATCTATGTTTTCAGCATAACCCAAGGAATCTATTGAGATCAGTGTCATTACTATAGGCAAATTTATTCAAAAGTTATTAGCATTTTTGGAAATTTCATTATAACTTTTGACCAAAAGGTGGCGCTGTCTCATAAATTTTTGAGTACCTTTAGGGCGTTGTACTGATGACCCATACTGAGTTTCGTAACGATACGTTCATGCGTTCATAAAATACAGCATTTTAGCACATAATTCAAAATGGCCGACAGCCAAAATGGCCGATATGGGAAAATTGGATATCAGTCAACTCAGCACGACGCCCTGAATCTAACGAGACCACTTTTGTGATTTTTGGACAAACCGTTCAGAAGTTATAAGCAAAAACATAAATTCTTCATATCTCCGGACCAGTAGGTGGCGCTGCGCCGAAACGCAGCATGTAGCCTCAGGTCATGCTTGTGATGACATGTACCAAATTTGGCCTGAATCCGATAAAGCGTTGTGGAGATACGGCCTTACGTCTGTTTTCGCAAGCGCTACGTAAAATTTATTTGCGCGGTATTCGAGAACGGTAATTCGAATCAACTTGAATTCCATAACTTTTGGTCGTCAAGGTCTGGAGATGATCTGGTTCAATTTTCGTGAAATTCGGAGCAACGGCCTAGGAGGAGTTCGAAAAAGTAGGTTTTTTGGAAAATTCAAAATGGCGGGAAAACTATTATGACGGAAAATGACGTCATAGGGTGCAGTCGAATCGTCATGAGCTCAGGAATCAGAGGAAAAAAGAATTTTGTTTCTAGCCCTTGTGGTTCAAAAGTTATTAGCATAAACATGAGTGAAACTTTGGACAGCTGGTGGCGCTAGAGGGAATGAGTCGGAGACTCCAAATTTGCTATGGTGATAGTTCAGGCTGTCCTCTATCACTGTGCCAATTTTCATAAGTTTCCCGCAAACGGTTCTATAGGCTGCCATAGACGCCCAGTCGGAAGAAAAAGAAAAAAAAGAAAAAGAAAAAGAAAAAGAAAAAGAAAAAGAAGAATAAGAACGGGAACAGATACAATAGGTGCCCGCACCTTCAGTGCTTGGCCCCTAATAAATATAGCTGCAAGCAGCAATCACCGGGGCCAAGCGCAAGCAAGACGACAAGACATGCCAAAGTGGCTGGGAGTGTGAGACCCACTGCAGCAAGGAGCAATTAAAGACATTTGAAGATGAATTTTGGCAAAATGGTTGAAAAATCACATACAATAACTAAAAATATGATTATCACTTTCGACCAATAGGTGGCGCAGTTACGAAACTGATGTGATGTGGTCAGAGTGAAGTGACAATGACACATACAAAGTTTGGTGTCAATATGTCAAGGCATTGCAGATATAAAGCCTGAATAGTCATTTTGGCATCATGCCTCAACTTTGCCACTGCGGTATACGAAAACGGTTTTGTCTATCGACACGAAATCCATAACTTTTACTCGGCACAGTCTGGAGATGACACGATCCGATTTTGGTGAAAATCGGACGTTCGGTCTAGGAGGAGTTCGAAAAAGTAGGTTTTAAAAGAAAATAAAGATGGCGGACAGGAACTTTGATTGACTATGGCAAAATTGGTATCTATGTTTTCAGCATAACCCAAGGAATCTATTGAGACCAGTGTCATTACTATAGGCAAATTTATTCAAAAGTTATTAGCATTTTTGGAAATTTCATTATAACTTTTGACCAAAAGGTGGCGCTGTCTCATACATTTTTGAGTACCTTTAGGGCGTTGTACTGATGACTCATACTGAGTTTCGTAATGATACGTTCAAGCGTTCATAAAATACAGCATTTTAGCACATAATTCAAAATGGCCGACAGCCAAAATGGCCGATATGGGAAAATTGGATATCAGTCAACTCAGCACGACGCCCTGAATCTAACGAGATCACTTTTGTGATTTTTGGACAAACCGTTCAGAAGTTATAAGCAAAAACATAAATTCTTCATATCTCCGGACCAGTAGGTGGCGCTGCGCCGAAACGCAGCATGTAGCCTCAAGTCATGCTTGTGATAACATGTATCAAATTTGGTCTGAATCCGATAAAGCGTTGTGGAGATACGGCCTTACGTCGGTTTTCGCAAGCGCTACGTAAAATTTATTTGAGCTGTATTCGAGAACGGTAATTCGAATCAACTTGAATTCCATAACTTTTGGTCGTCAAGGTCTGGAGGTGATCTGGTTCATTTTTCGTGAAATTCGGAGCAACGGCCTAGGAGGAGTTCGAAAAAATAGGTTTTTCGGAAAATTCAAAATGGCGGGAAAACTATTATGACGGAAAATGACGTCATAGGGTGCAGTCGAATCGTCATGAGCTCAGGAATCAGAGGAAAAAAGAATTTTGTTTCTAGCCCTTGTGGTTCAAAAGTTATTAGCATAAACATGAGTGAAACTTTGGACAGCTGGTGGCGCTAGAGGGAATGAATTGGAGACTCCAAATTTGCTATGGTGATAGTTCAGGCTGTCCTCTATCACTGTGCCAATTTGTATAAGTTTCCCGCAAACGGTTCTATAGGCTGCCATAGACGCCCAGTCGGAAGAAAAAGAAAAAGAAAAAGAAAAAGAAGAATAAGAACGGGAACAGATACAATAGGTGCCCGCACCTTCAGTGCTTGGCCCCTAATAAATATAGCTGCAAGCAGCAATCACCGGGGCCAAGCGCAAGCAAGACGACAAGACATGCCAAAGTGGCTGGGAGTGTGAGACCCACTGCAGCAAGGAGCAATTAAAGACATTTGAAGATGAATTTTGGCAAAATGGTTGAAAAATCACATACAATAACTAAAAATATGATTATCACTTTCGACCAATAGGTGGCGCAGTTACGAAACTGATGTGATGTGGTCAGAGTGAAGTGACAATGACACATACAAAGTTTGGTGTCAATATGTCAAGGCATTGCAGATATAAAGCCTGAATAGTCATTTTGGCATCATGCCTCAACTTTGCCACTGCGGTATACGAAAACGGTTTTGTCTATCGACACGAAATCCATAACTTTTACTCGGCACGGTCTGGAGATGACACGATCCGATTTTGGTGAAAATCGGACGTTCGGTCTAGGAGGAGTTCGAAAAAGTAGGTTTTAAAAGAAAATAAAGATGGCGGACAGGAAGTTTGGCTGACTATGGCAAAATTGGTATCTATGTTTTCAGCATAACCCAAGGAATCTATTGAGATCAGTGTCATTACTATAGGCAAATTTATTCAAAAGTTATTAGCATTTTTGGAAATTTCATTATAACTTTTGACCAAAAGGTGGCGCTGTCTCATACATTTTTGAGTACCTTTAGGGCGTTGTACTGATGACCCATACTGAGTTTCGTAACGATACGTTCATGCGTTCGTAAAATACAGCATTTTAGCACATAATTCAAAATGGCCGACAGCCAAAATGGCCGATATGGGAAAATTGGATATCAGTCAACTCAGCACGACGCCCTGAATCTAACGAGACCACTTTTGTGATTTTTGGACAAACCGTTCAGAAGTTATAAGCAAAAAAATAAATTATTCATATCTCCGGACCAGTAGGTGGCGCTGCGCCGAAACGCAGCATGTAACCTCAGGTCATGCTTGTGATGACATGTACCAAATTTGGTCTGAATCCAATAAAACGTTGTGGAGATACAGCCTTACGTCTGTTTTTGCAAGCGCAACGTAAAATTAAATTGCGTGGTATTCGTGAACGGTTTGACAAATCAACTTGAATTCCATAACTTTTTGTCGTCATGGTCTGGAGATGATCTGGTTCAATTTTCGTGAAATTCGGAGCAACGGCCTAGGAGGAGTTCGAAAAAGTAGGTTTTTCAGAAAATTCAAAATGGCGGGAAAACTATTATGACGGAAAATGACGTCATAGGGTGCAATCGAATCGCCATGAGCTCAGGAATCAGAGGAAAAAATAATTTTGTTGATAGGCCTTACGGTTCAAAAGTTATTAGCATACAATTTCTGAAACTTTGGACAGGTGGTGGCGCTAGAGGGAATGAGTTAGAAACACCAAAATTGGTGTATTTGATGTTGGGACTGTCCTCTATCAGAATGTCAAACCAAAACAACTTTCCCGCATACGCTTCTATGGGCTGCCATAGACGCCCAGTCGGAAGAAAAATAAGAAGAAATATAGCTGCAAGCAGCAATCACCGGGGCCAAGCGCAAGCAAGACGACAAGACATGCCAAAGTGGCTGGGAGTGTGAGACCCACTGCAGCAAGGAGCAATTAAAGACATTTGAAGATGAATTTTGGCAAAATGGTTGAAAAATCACATACAATAACTAAAAATATGATTATCACTTTCGACCAATAGGTGGCGCAGTTACGAAACTGATGTGATGTGGTCAGAGTGAAGTGACAATGACACATACAAAGTTTGGTGTCAATATGTCAAGGCATTGCAGATATAAAGCCTGAATAGTCATTTTGGCATCATGCCTCAACTTTGCATCTTCGGTATACAAAAACGGTTTTGTCTATCAACACGAAATCCATAACTTTTACTCGGCACGGTCTGGAGATGACACGAACCGATTTTGGTGAAAATCGGACCTTCGGTCTAGGAGGAGTTCGAAAAAGTAGGTTTTAAAAGAAAATAAAGATGGCGGACAGGAAATTTGAATGACTATGGCAAAATTGGTATCTATGTTTTCAGCATAACCCAAGGAATCTATTGAGATCAGTGTCATTACTATAGGCAAATTTATTCAAAAGTTATTAGCATTTTTGGAAATTTCATTATAACTTTTGACCAAAAGGTGGCGCTGTCTCATAAATTTTTGAGTACCTTTAGGGCGTTGTACTGATGACCCATACTGAGTTTCGTAACGATACGTTCATGCGTTCATAAAATACAGCATTTTAGCACATAATTCAAAATGGCCGACAGCCAAAATGGCCGATATGGGAAAATTGGATATCAGTCAACTCAGCACGACGCCCTGAATCTAACGAGACCACTTTTGTGATTTTTGGACAAACCGTTCAGAAGTTATAAGCAAAAACATAAATTCTTCATATCTCCGGACCAGTAGGTGGCGCTGCGCCGAAACGCAGCATGTAGCCTCAGGTCATGCTTGTGATGACATGTACCAAATTTGGCCTGAATCCGATAAAGCGTTGTGGAGATACGGCCTTACGTCTGTTTTCGCAAGCGCTACGTAAAATTTATTTGCGCGGTATTCGAGAACGGTAATTCGAATCAACTTGAATTCCATAACTTTTGGTCGTCAAGGTCTGGAGATGATCTGGTTCAATTTTCGTGAAATTCGGAGCAACGGCCTAGGAGGAGTTCGAAAAAGTAGGTTTTTTGGAAAATTCAAAATGGCGGGAAAACTATTATGACGGAAAATGACGTCATAGGGTGCAGTCGAATCGTCATGAGCTCAGGAATCAGAGGAAAAAAGAATTTTGTTTCTAGCCCTTGTGGTTCAAAAGTTATTAGCATAAACATGAGTGAAACTTTGGACAGCTGGTGGCGCTAGAGGGAATGAGTCGGAGACTCCAAATTTGCTATGGTGATAGTTCAGGCTGTCCTCTATCACTGTGCCAATTTTCATAAGTTTCCCGCAAACGGTTCTATAGGCTGCCATAGACGCCCAGTCGGAAGAAAAAGAAAAAAAAGAAAAAGAAAAAGAAAAAGAAAAAGAAAAAGAAGAATAAGAACGGGAACAGATACAATAGGTGCCCGCACCTTCAGTGCTTGGCCCCTAATAAATATAGCTGCAAGCAGCAATCACCGGGGCCAAGCGCAAGCAAGACGACAAGACATGCCAAAGTGGCTGGGAGTGTGAGACCCACTGCAGCAAGGAGCAATTAAAGACATTTGAAGATGAATTTTGGCAAAATGGTTGAAAAATCACATACAATAACTAAAAATATGATTATCACTTTCGACCAATAGGTGGCGCAGTTACGAAACTGATGTGATGTGGTCAGAGTGAAGTGACAATGACACATACAAAGTTTGGTGTCAATATGTCAAGGCATTGCAGATATAAAGCCTGAATAGTCATTTTGGCATCATGCCTCAACTTTGCCACTGCGGTATACGAAAACGGTTTTGTCTATCGACACGAAATCCATAACTTTTACTCGGCACAGTCTGGAGATGACACGATCCGATTTTGGTGAAAATCGGACGTTCGGTCTAGGAGGAGTTCGAAAAAGTAGGTTTTAAAAGAAAATAAAGATGGCGGACAGGAACTTTGATTGACTATGGCAAAATTGGTATCTATGTTTTCAGCATAACCCAAGGAATCTATTGAGACCAGTGTCATTACTATAGGCAAATTTATTCAAAAGTTATTAGCATTTTTGGAAATTTCATTATAACTTTTGACCAAAAGGTGGCGCTGTCTCATAAATTTTTGAGTACCTTTAGGGCGTTGTACTGATGACTCATACTGAGTTTCGTAATGATACGTTCAAGCGTTCATAAAATACAGCATTTTAGCACATAATTCAAAATGGCCGACAGCCAAAATGGCCGATATGGGAAAATTGGATATCAGTCAACTCAGCACGACGCCCTGAATCTAACGAGATCACTTTTGTGATTTTTGGACAAACCGTTCAGAAGTTATAAGCAAAAACATAAATTCTTCATATCTCCGGACCAGTAGGTGGCGCTGCGCCGAAACGCAGCATGTAGCCTCAAGTCATGCTTGTGATAACATGTATCAAATTTGGTCTGAATCCGATAAAGCGTTGTGGAGATACGGCCTTACGTCGGTTTTCGCAAGCGCTACGTAAAATTTATTTGAGCTGTATTCGAGAACGGTAATTCGAATCAACTTGAATTCCATAACTTTTGGTCGTCAAGGTCTGGAGGTGATCTGGTTCATTTTTCGTGAAATTCGGAGCAACGGCCTAGGAGGAGTTCGAAAAAATAGGTTTTTCGGAAAATTCAAAATGGCGGGAAAACTATTATGACGGAAAATGACGTCATAGGGTGCAGTCGAATCGTCATGAGCTCAGGAATCAGAGGAAAAAAGAATTTTGTTTCTAGCCCTTGTGGTTCAAAAGTTATTAGCATAAACATGAGTGAAACTTTGGACAGCTGGTGGCGCTAGAGGGAATGAATTGGAGACTCCAAATTTGCTATGGTGATAGTTCAGGCTGTCCTCTATCACTGTGCCAATTTGTATAAGTTTCCCGCAAACGGTTCTATAGGCTGCCATAGACGCCCAGTCGGAAGAAAAAGAAAAAGAAAAAGAAAAAGAAGAATAAGAACGGGAACAGATACAATAGGTGCCCGCACCTTCAGTGCTTGGCCCCTAATAAATATAGCTGCAAGCAGCAATCACCGGGGCCAAGCGCAAGCAAGACGACAAGACATGCCAAAGTGGCTGGGAGTGTGAGACCCACTGCAGCAAGGAGCAATTAAAGACATTTGAAGATGAATTTTGGCAAAATGGTTGAAAAATCACATACAATAACTAAAAATATGATTATCACTTTCGACCAATAGGTGGCGCAGTTACGAAACTGATGTGATGTGGTCAGAGTGAAGTGACAATGACACATACAAAGTTTGGTGTCAATATGTCAAGGCATTGCAGATATAAAGCCTGAATAGTCATTTTGGCATCATGCCTCAACTTTGCCACTGCGGTATACGAAAACGGTTTTGTCTATCGACACGAAATCCATAACTTTTACTCGGCACGGTCTGGAGATGACACGATCCGATTTTGGTGAAAATCGGACGTTCGGTCTAGGAGGAGTTCGAAAAAGTAGGTTTTAAAAGAAAATAAAGATGGCGGACAGGAAGTTTGGCTGACTATGGCAAAATTGGTATCTATGTTTTTCAGCATAACCCAAGGAATCTATTGAGATCAGTGTCATTACTATAGGCAAATTTATTCAAAAGTTATTAGCATTTTTGGAAATTTCATTATAACTTTTGACCAAAAGGTGGCGCTGTCTCATACATTTTTGAGTACCTTTAGGGCGTTGTACTGATGACCCATACTGAGTTTCGTAACGATACGTTCATGCGTTCGTAAAATACAGCATTTTAGCACATAATTCAAAATGGCCGACAGCCAAAATGGCCGATATGGGAAAATTGAATATCAGTCAACTCAGCACGACGCCCTGAATCTAACGAGACCACTTTTGTGATTTTTGGACAAACCGTTCAGAAGTTATAAGCAAAAACATAAATTCTTCATATCTCCGGACCAGTAGGTGGCGCTGCGCCGAAACGCAGCATGTAGCCTCAGGTCATGCTTGTGACGACATGTACCAAATTTGGTCTGAATCCGATAAAGCGTTGTGGAGATACGGCCTTACGTCTGTTTTCGCAAGCGCTACGTAAAATTTATTTGCGCGGTATTCGAGAACGGTAATTCAAATCGACTTGAATTCCATAACTTTTTGTCGGCACTGCCTGAAGATGATCTGGTGCAATTTTGGTGAGAATCGGACAAACCGTCTAGGACGAGTTCGAAAAAGTAGGTTTTTCGGAAAATTCAAAATGGCGAAAAACTATTATGACGGAAAATGACGTCATATGGTCCCAGTCGAATCGTCGTGAGCTCAGGAATCAGAGGAAAAAAGAATTTTGTTTCTAGCCCTTGTGGTTCAAAAGTTATTAGCATAAACATGAGTGAAACTTTGGACAGCTGGTGGCGCTAGAGGGAATGAGTTGGACACTCCAAATTTGCTATGGTGATAGTTCAGGCTGTCCTCTATCACTGTGCCAATTTGTATAAGTTTCCCGCAAACGGTTCTATAGGCTGCCATAGACGCCCAGTCGGAAGAAAAAGAAGAAAAAGAAAAAGAAAAAGAAAAAGAAAAAGAAAAAGAAAAAGAAGAATAAGAACGGGAACAGATACAATAGGTGCCCGCACCTTCAGTGCTTGGCCCCTAAATATAGAAAGATGTCTTAAAGCTTGAGAAACAAAGAGGTTGTTCACATAACATGTATTCTAGTACTACAAACAGAGAGGGCACTGGAACTGAACAAAAAGCACATTAGCTTATCCAGCTAATTAACTGATTTATAAGCATCACTTACAGTATATAGGAACTATATAATGACTGTCATCAATGGTATACATTCACCATAAGTCTCTCTGTAAAACATAAATATTTAATATTCAATATTCAAATCTCATGGCAGGACACAAGTGATCTTTCCAGAAGGTAAAGTGGAAGCAGGGCCGTTTCAACAACATCACAAAGGTTGCGTCTCAGTCAGCTCCCTTCTTCAGTAGGGCACTGATCAGGGAGTCGGCCATTTTAAGGGCTGTCTCAATCATGTAAAATGAATGTCAGAAAATGATCAGTTCTGCTGTTGTTCATAAATACCAGTAGTGACAAAAGCCCGGTTTCCATTACAGATTTGCACAAAACGTTTGTGATATTTTCTAAATGTCGATAAAAAACGATTGTGAAATGATGCTGTTTCCATTAACCGATGTTATGTGACTAAACTTATTTTTTTCATCTCGCGATAAGCCATTCCAAAAATCATGGCAACAGATGTTGGTAGGTTTACGTATATCACAGCCACTGCACTAGGCATTATTTTTAATGGAAGGAGACGTAGGCGTGTTATCCGAGCATTAATGGCAAGAAAAGCCCTATATATTTGGTAGTGGCCACGTATGAGGTGTTTCTGGGTGTTTCTCCCTCATATCTGCTTTGGGGTCTTGATAAATTGTGGCATTTCTTTGTGGTGTAGAACGTATATTTCCGTAATTCTTTTGTCTTTTACGAGTTTAATAAAGAACTCGGCCTCGTCTTCTGTGTCACCTTTAAAGAATGATCGAATTTTCTGTACGCCAGGTGACCTGAAAATGCGAAAAAACGGTTTACATTGCAGTTTTGAGAAATAGTCCTTTTTCGAATTGGCCGGAAAAAAACACCTCACACACGAGCGAAAAAACTTTTTCACAATATATGGGAGTTTCCATTGGGCATATTTTCAATTTCAAATTGTGCAATTTGAAGAGTAATGGAAATTCAGCTATTGTTAAATGAGGATGTCGTCATGTCACCATCTGGGTCCCCAATGTGTAGTGAGCCAGGGACCGTACAGGGAATTTGAGTACACATACTGATTCACAACCTATAGGGAGCTGATTGAGACTATCCAGCCTCTCATGGAGACTTCAGATGCCCCAACGCCTGTGAAGAGACGACTCGACGCCTGTGAAGAGACGACCCAACGCCGGCGATATGTTATGCCCTAAATTTATGATTAACTAACTGTATTTTTGTATGTACATTTCTGAAATGCATTTTCTGTAAAGCTGCTTTGAAACAATATGTATTGTGAAAAGCGCTATACAAATACATTTGAATTGAATTGAACTATGACAAATGGCAACCTCACAAACTGGTCAAACAATCACATGTCTTGCTGACAGGAAGTGAAGATCTACAGGGATGTATGTGGCAACACAAAGAGCTTTAATCTTCCTTACAAAAGAAGGAAGCATGGTGTGTGTGATTTACAAGCCAACTCTATCACACGAGGATTCAACAAATCACAGCAGAGATCCTTGAGTGTAACGGAGCCCGTTTAAGTTTAACAACACTACACTCTTTATTTCCTCTGCTTCTGTTCTTTTCCCTCTTCTCAACGCCTCTGCAGGAAGTGCACACTCAAGTTTATTTTTGAATTGGACAAAAGGAATGCATGCCATTTCCTGTTCATGCCGTCTCCATATGGATATGAAGAAATGCACAGGTCTAGAAGGGTTTTCCACGATTCAATAGTCAGGCTGCCATTATAAGCTCCAATATTAGCTCATCATCAGACTCCAAACATAAAACAATAAGGGATTATTTTCCACTATGGAAAACACTGAGATTCAGACATCCAATATAAAACATTCCAAGATTAAAATGTATGAAGTTTTGGCCTTTTCAGAAATGGGAAAATGCAGACTATGACAGTATTTGTGAACAATGGCACACAAATGAATTGTCTTCTTTCAGAAAAACACTCAAAAATCGAAGCAAAATCACTTGTGAGCCAAGTACTAGTTCTAAAGTAACATTTTCTGTATTCTTTGACTACTGGCAATGGTTCTGACCCAAACAGTCCCCAAAATGGTCCCGTGCCACCCTAAGCCCTGTCCCAAATGCCACCTGCATAAAATAACACTCTTAGAAGAAAAGATTCTATATAGAACCTTCAAGGGTTCTGTCAGGCTCTTATACAAACTTTTAGGGTTTCCATCATGGGACAATTTTATGGATTTAGTTTTAATTATTTTTTAATTCTGGTAAAATTGTATGAATTAAGCAGCTCGTAAACATAACCCATTAAACATATAATTTAAGACATTTCTCTATATAGAACCTTTTTGGCATAAAGGGTTCTTTAAAGTTGAGTCAAGAAACCTAGGGTATAGAATAAAATATAGAATATATTTAACCTATTTTTATATATTGAGCTACACAACACGTATAGACTGCATGTACACATCAAGTGCAAATTTGGGTTCTAAAAACCTCAGTATTCTGGCCTAACTGTAAACATGAGGCGATCGGATTGGACCGTTTAAAGGACTGTTCACCACCAAAAATGATAACTATAACAACAACCATAACTATATTATCACCCCACACCAAGAGACATCAAGAAAAATGTTCTATTTATTCTAAGCACACACTGCAGTTTTGTCGTCTGCCGCCTTAAATACTCGAGCTCTTTAAAGTGAGGTGGATTCTGATTGGCTGTCAATGCTTTTATCATTCATCAGCTGGAAAATTTTTAAAAGAGATATTAGGCAATGATACGAGCAACAACATCGTTTCTCTGTCATTATCGTTATAGCTGTGGTGTGGACTTCCTTGTTCTCATAGAATGATACAGATTATTTAAAGATATTGTTATCATTACAGTTATCGTCCTCCTTGGTGTGAATGGCCCTTTAGGCAGAGACTACAGAAATTCAAAAATTAATTATAATCATGTTAAGAGAATCAAACCATTTTTTGCATCCTCACAAAATTACAGAAAAAGCTGAGTATGAGCACTCTATACTGTAAGAGCCCCAAAATTTGAGTCATTATGTAGTTTTTCGTACTAAAAGCAGCATCTGCTTTGGCATCTGCTGAAACAAGACAAATTGGTGGCTTCCACTGAAGACAAATTGAGAAGTCTATAAAAATTGCTTTAATGAGGAAAAAAATAAGAAATAATAAAAAGAAAATCCTCTGTATCCCAAAACCTCTGTTTGAACTGAGACCAATTCCGAACCGTATATCAGGTTTTATGTGGTCATGTGACATCAAGACTAACACTAACTCTATGATACAATACAAGTGAAATGACATTCCCATCAGGGTTTTGCATTGGAACAGACTGGTTCTGTTTAGTTGGAAAGAATATAAAATATGTTTTTCTCTTTACTACATTTGGGGGTGAAACGTTAAAAAAAAAAGTTACACATTTGTTTTTGGCCAAACCATCACACCACTACATTCATTACCATAAAAAAAATGTAACTAAATATTCCGTTCCGTCATTTTATCTCCAGGCAAATTAAATGAACAAAACAGCCTCTTTTTGAATTAAACTCTCAAACAGTCCTCGCTCATTTTTCACACAGAGAGGGGTAACAAGTAAAAAAAAAGAAAGGGAGAGAAAGAAGAGGAAAATGAAATAAGAGAAATGAACGGCTCATTGCTTGTGCATCCTACAGCAGTGGGGTCCCACACTGCGCCCAGTGGGGTTTACAGCATTATGGGTAATGAATGGGGAAAAAAACTAAATGATCTAATGGTTTACACTAGCTGGGTGGTTGTCTTTTGGAAGTGAGAAAAAAAGAGGAATAGTCACTTTCTGTTTATGCCATAGACACTCAGTAGAACATAGTGTTCTTTAACTGTAATGTGTGTGTGTGTGTGTGGTCGCTATTCAAAAGGTTCCAACTTATTGAGTCTGCAGATCACAGATTACAGCCAACAATATAGAGGTTTCATGCGAACAGATATAAAAAGTAAAAATTGCGGTTTCATTTTCAGCCATTTGGATGTTTTCTTTATCTTGCATTTCTTTGGTGGCATTTATGTTTTTTCGTAATTTCTTAATCAGAGGTGTTCTCTTGGGAAACTGCTGTTTAAGATGTCTGTGGTTAAATCCTCAGTCATAAACACGTGGCACATTCTACAGTCAGCACCTTCAGAAAATGTTTTCAAGTCAGCTTTTAGTTTCCAATGGAAAAGGGAAGTAAAAATCCATTTCACTACTGTTTCTTCAATTCAGATTGTAAGGAAAATGTAGTGAATAAATGCATCTCAAAAATGGCATCTCATTCAATAAATATTGTTTTCCTTGAGATTGGGATCAAAGATAAATTAAGCATAACCAAGCCTAAAAAACAAAACAATTTCACATTATTTCATCACAATTATGATGTAACTATAAAACAAGCTATTCTCACCAGTCAAATGAATGTCTATAAGACTGATTGAGGTTGTTTTTTGAGACAATTATTTAGAGCTATTTTGTGAATGCACACTTACAAACGCCGACATTTTCCAAAGTATATAGAATATATAAAGTATCTCAGTATCTCCAGCTACCACATAATAAAGCAGAATGTCATTTGTCACTAGAAGTGCCACTGAATTTTTAACACACCAACATCAAATGGTTAAAAAACAACTGTGAATGGAAGTCAAAATGACTTTAACAGCTGACAACCTTTAAAATGCTCTAGTAACTACACCAACACTGAATCTGAGCAGATTGGCTCAGTCTTTTTGATTAACTTTGATATCACTTTTCACGCTCAGATTTCTCCTAATTTTGTCACTAGAAGTGTCACTGAATTTTCAACACTACATAACATCAAACATAAAAAACTGACAACCTTTAAATTGCCCTATAATAAATAAAAAATTGCAGTAACTACACCAGCAACACACTGGAACTTACCAGATTGGCTCAGTTTTTTGATTGACTTTGATTTGTTATACATTTTCAAACATATTTCTCTAAGCATAGTCGAACCAAGCCCATCTGTTACAGTCAATCATAGTTTAGGAGACTTGTTTTCAGTCATAATTCAATTGGCAAAATGTGTAGTTAGTGTTTTTCTATTGTAGGGCAGTAAAATGCAGTGTTTTTCCTTTCTCAAACTACTGTTATATTTAATTCAGACGCTAAAGTCCTAAACACACACAGCTCTCTCTAAGTCACCAAAGGCTGCACATGGGTTAGGATGCGTTCCACTCAAATTCCATAATGACTTTAATTCCAATTAAAAACCGCTGTATGTAATTCCCACGCCACTATGGAACAAGGGTTTCCATGCAGGACAGTTTCCCCTCATTTTCCATTGTTCGACCAAACAGATAGTCCCACCCCAAACTCGTGCCATTGGCTGAGCCAAAGCTGCTACTAAAAAAAAAGAAGCACAAAAACACAAGCTATTTAGAGTTTTCGTGGAAATGTTTGCAAACAGCTTACTTGTTTATCTCAGCATATTAAGCAGGGATACGAGATGGTATTTTATCACTGAACGAAGAAAATTACAGTTTTAGCACCAAACTCATTAAAAATAAATAAATACATGAAGTATACAATCACACACGATGATTGAGCAGCAGGTATGCTAGTGGAAATTGTACATAATATCTCATATTTTAACTGTATGTAAATGTCACTACAGCCAAAATCATGCCGTTTTAGTGCAATTTTTACCAATGAACCGCAGTCATGCTCCGGGGAGCCTGAGCTTGTGTCGTAAGTTTTCAGTGAAGAGTAGAAAGATCGTTAGCATAAATCATTCGCTACGTTAAGGGTTGTTGGTGGTTTAGATGCACTTACGCTCTACATTGCCCCACACCACCCAAATGCTCCAGATGGGGACAAAGTTTATGCAGATTGGCTCATTAACCTCACTGTGCTGATCTCTCCACAGTAATGGCACACGCAGCAGGCTGGGGCTTCAATAATCCATCTCAACATCCTCTCCACACAACAGATTACAGTGTGGATTCCACGAACCCTGGCCCTGGAAATAACGATGGTTCAAGATGGAGTCTACATATGTGAGTGCACATGCTCAAGCGCACCCAGAAAAAGTGTTAGAACAAAAAAAGAAGAAGGCGTCTTAGCAGCTGGTGTCACATTCCCCCTGAGGTGTTTCCATTAATTTTAGTTCCTCAGACAGAATGGATGAACATCTCTTTGAAGTGTGGCCCATTCTGGGATATTTCTTTTAAAGCAGCACAACCACACATGGAGGTACATTGTCTGTATGTGTGTGTGTGTTTGCGGGTTTTGTTGAGACTTGGAATGGGCGTGGCTTCCCTCAAGAACATTCTCCGGATTTTAGAGCAGCCTTGACATCTGTACTGTACGTCTGAAAACGATTGTTGAATGGTGACTGCTTTTCACTGTTTGCAATGAATGCCCACATTTATGCCGCCGAACAACACACAACCTTTGAACAAAACCTCGTCTTTCAGTTTCTCACTTTTAAAAGCAGTCACTGTGCTTACCTTCTGCAAGGGTTCTTTGATTTCTGGGAGATTTATTAAAAAAAGCTGCGCTCAAACTATTGGCTTTATAATATTGTTAGTAGTATACTACTACTAGTAGTAGTAGATTAGTAATCTTTCAGATTTCAGATGGCAGTGCTGCAAGGCTGAATTTTCAACAGCCATTACTCCAGTCTTCAATGTCACAATCCTTCATTCTAATATTCGGATTTGGTGCTCAAGAAACATTTCTTATTTTAATCTTGAAAAATTGATTAATGGAAAGTTCAAAGAAAAGCATTTAGTAACATTATGAGTGTCTTTACTGTCATTTTTTATCCATTTTATATATCCTTGCTGAAAAACGACAATGTTCTGCACCCAAATTTTTGAACGGTGTTGTAGGTGTTTGAGATGTACTTTTATTATGTCTTGTTTGAACTTCCAAACCTACTATTCCACAATTATGCAGCCAGTTTCAAAGAAACATTAAGATATGTAGCTCAACACAAAGCATGTAGGAGCCACTTAACATAGAAATAACAAAAAATATGCCACCCATATTTTCACTTGATATGAAGAGAGCAAGAGATCGTAGCAACAGTGGCACACTGGTATATATGCCAAATTAATTGAACACGTTTCATCAATCACATTACATAAATACTGAGAAGACATGAAATTCAGAGCAGATATCCAGGCCGAACTTTACGTTAGGGTTTGTTAAAAATGAACAAACTCAAAAATTCTAAATAATTATATCTAACAAGCTCTAAAGAAATTCAAATGGTGTCTTATATTTTATACACATTTCAATGCATTAGACTTATAACATTAAACCAAGTGGCATTTGCAACCAAATGGGTTTCTCTCAGAACTAACGTTACTTTTCTGAAATATTTTTGCAGTTAAACTGAAAAAAATAGCTTTGAAACAATTTTCACTCAAAAATTTGGTAAATTTAACAAAGAATTACAAAGAAACGGCAAGGATTAAACAAATTTGAAGTAAAAAAAAAATGAAATTGTATTTTCTTGTAAAACATACTGTACAACTCCAATAATGTTCAATACTGTCGGAAAAATCTTTTTTTAACGATGTACTTTTAGCTTCTGAAACTCCAATTTGATTTTAAATAGTATATCTATTGTATTCTCTTATTTAAAACAAAAATGGTGAAATGTTGTGTGTTTAAACTGTTTAAAATGAATAAATGTAAATAGTTGCGCTTGACATTTTGTTCTAATGCAATGACATTGATACAATGACATCATTAAATGTTCAAATACTTTCTTAGGCCCGTGTATCTTACCCAGCAGATATGCCTGGCATTAAAAATATCTGGATTTGAGAGTCTTATTTTTGTGTGTTTGCCCTTTTAGAATTCTTTCTGTCTGTTTGGGCCTGCTTGCTTGCTGGTGAGTAAGAGAAAGAGAAAGAGAGAGACAGTGGAAGAGAGGAGGGGGTGTTCTCTCCAGACGGCCGTTGCTGTTGATCATTATGTCTGTGTTCAGGTGTCTTTTGAGGTTGGCAGTAGGTGGAGATAACCCGGGAGACAGACAAAGAAGGTAGAGTGTGTATGTGTATGTGTGTGTATTGGGGGGGTTACTTTCCGGTACAGATATAATCACAGCCTGTAATATATTTAACAGTCGTCTCTCTCTCGGTCTATTGCGGCTTTCCGTGACCTTACTTTATCTCACTGCAGACCAGAACAGCAACAAACAGATTTCATATATTGCAATTAGACACATCTGGATCCTGTCAGCAACACCAGACAGATTTCAGTGATCAGCTGTGTACTTCTATTCCCAGTGTACTTCTGTCTGAACTGGGCTTTTCTGCTTTTTCTTTTAAACCTTCTTTTGACTTGTCTAAAACACATCAACTGCTGTAGTTAATAAGTACCATTTAGTGTACTGTATAACAGAAAAAAGTGCAGAGAACAATGAAACTGAAACCCAGATTAAAGGTAATTATGCACATTTAACTTGTCACTAAGCCAAGTTTATCTTCAGCCCACATGCAAGCATCGGTTTACCAATTTAATCTAACGATGTAGAGTCTGATGACTCACACCAGTCTGTGTGATACCGGCAATGGAAAGGAGTCAAACACAAGAGGTGAAATCCAGGTGATCTGGATCAAGCTTTACATATACACGTTTAGAAAACTAGAAATATCATGTCTGAGCAGACGGGGAAGGTTGTAACACTTTCCAATTTACTTCTACTGGAGCTACAAAGATTGCACGAAATGGGGCAGTGCAATTTGTTTCCCATTTTATTTGCAGGTTTGAATCGAAATGCTTCCTGTACACTTTTTCAATTATTTATATGAACAAGTCAAATTCATTGCCACAATAAATTAATGCACATAATTTAAAATGTCTTTCAATTGGCATTGCAACCCACTCTGGTAGACTAGAACAATAGCACTATTTGTATATGGCATTAATTGTTACACGATTGTAGATTTTTAAACTACTTTAGTTAGTTTCAGACAGATTCAGGAATATTATATCAAAGATTGAGATATATAGTGCAACATATACATCACCTTTAAACCTCCAGTGAATTGCATGGATTATTAATCACAAAAGATAAAATATCTTATTTGTTTCTTTTTACTTCAGAAAACAACAATATAATTTATTCCAATCTTCCTTTTTTTTTTAATGATCGGGTAAATTATATTATTGCAATAAAAGGTAAATATTCCAGCGGTTTTGGTGCAAAAAAACAACAACAATAAAATATGAAGAGAATGATTAAATATAATTGAGTAAGGGTCAAGAATAACCCTTCATAGAGGTTAAAGGTGGCTTTTAATAAAGGAATTGGCATCTGTAGATATCTTGTTTCAACAATATAAACAGAAGCTTATGATTTATATTTTACTTTTACTAAATATAAATGTAGTAATTTATTCCGATAAATAGCCTAAATCAAATACATAAAACATCTGAATAAATAGCAATATATTTTTAAAAAGTCTGGCAAAAAATGTATCAATGAAACTGCAGATATCCTAGCACTTTTATGAATAAGTTATTGGTGACACAGTTCCTATTTCATGCGCAGCTGCCACCTACAGCTTTTAGCCTTAATTCATGACCAATATCTTCAACTTTTGCATTGTGAGAGCAAAGTGAAGGCTTACATACCTTCTTCAAAATCGTAAGAAGACGTGAAGGAAGACATTCCACGTAAGGAGCATTTGTATCGCTTCAGAAATGTCCTCGGATCCTCCAGCTGGTTGGATCTGCGCCGGTCAGTCACCGCTGAATAGCTGTAGTTCCACTTGCACTCTGAATGATTCCACAAATGGGGCGGGGCTTTGTGTCACATGACAGATTACAGAACATTTGATTGGCCACTGTGATGTAGGTTGACAAAATGCTGTTGCTTGTGATTGGTTGAGTGTGAAGCTATTTGACATTGAGTTCGGCGTGTGTTAAAGGGCACCTATTATGACATTTAAAATGTTCCTAATGTTGTTGTGGGAGTCCCCAACAACAGTTTTACATGAATGCAATGACAAAAAACACTTTTGTTTTCGTATAATATGCATTTATTTTTACCTGATTTGCTCACCGACTCCCAAATGAATCGTTCAACGACTCGTTTTTCAAACCCCTCCTTTGCGCGACGCTAATCTGCGGTGATTGGTCAGATGACCCAGCAGTGTTTACAGAGATAATACTTATTTTTAACACGGAGTACAATTATGCTTTTATCAATTAAATTGTATTATAATAATGATTATAGTCCACTGCTTTATAGTTTGTAGTAAAAAACGAAAAATAAGATAAAGAATGTAATGTTATGTTAGCGAGCATAGCCCAGAGTTCATATTGTAAAAGCACAATCAGTCTTTGTTTGCGTTAGCCCGATGCATAAACATAACGTTTTTACAAAAAAAAAAAATGCAGTTACGTTACTACAAAGTATTATTCTATTCTTTAAGACAACTCCGAAAACAACGACAAACACTTCACATATCTCAATACAATTGTCATTGAAGACCTAGAAGCTAAACGGTGCTTACACAACAAACACAATAATTATTAAGCATGCTACATAAAATATAAAAGCAAAAATTATTAATAACACTTACAGGTTGTGATACGGAGGAGGAAGCTGATGCAAATACACTTGGAACTGAACCTTCCTTCAATATCAGCCAGCTCGCGAATCCAAGTTTGATTGCATTTAAAAAGCAATCGTCTTCAAAATGACGCGAACAAAGCACAAGACTCGGACTATACTTCTGTGGTATAGTTATATGAATTGTAGCCACTTAGTCTTCAAATGCTCCTCCTTGGGCAGATGAAAAAAGTTTGCTTTTGACTCGCACTTCAGAACACAGCGTCTCGTCGCCATGATATTTTCCCTGGCCTATGCTTGGAGCGCAATAAGTGGGCGTATCGTATTCAAATAACTTGACAAGTTGACGTCATCTAGTCAAAGAAAAAGCTTCGGTCTTCTAACGATTCATAAAAATGACTCAGAGTCGACTCTCACTTTTGAAAGACAATAACTTTATATACGGTGCACTTTCATATTTCAAACTTTGCAGGATGTTTTTGTTCACCTAGATCTATGTTACACACTACATGAAAGGTAAATTTCAAAATTCCATAATAGGTGCCCTTTAAGAATTTGGTGAAGGGGGGGCGAGTAAGTGTGGGTGGGTGGGGTCCTTCAGAAAAAAGAAAAGAAAAGCTAGGCCCATATTTTCTGCGAGTCTGTCAGTGTCGAGATTTCCAGCGGAAAGATGCTTAAAACGTATTCTGACCATGAAAGGAATGTATTCAAAGAAAAATGTGAGAGAAAATGATTTTACAATATTTTAAATAAAATACAAATATATTTTTGTGAAAGAATATTCATGTCATTTTTTTTAAATATTGTATTTTATAAATGTTTTATAGACAACTAGTTCCTGGATCAACATACTGAAGAATTGTAGAGCAATCACATTTTACTCTTAATTTGATCTCTCAACACTTTGTTTTTTTTTGTTTTTTGCAATGTGTGGTACAATAGCTGTGTTACTTGATTTGCTCTTTTCTCTTACCTGTATACTTCCTGTTTACCCCACAAACCACAAATCTGAATGAATTTGCTTATTTGCTTGGCTTAGAGAAGAGAAAGAGTATTGCTGTAGGGACACTTTATACAGACTCATTTGTCTTCCTTCTGGTCAAGGCAGCAGAAAGAAGCATTAAAACATCCTGTAAACAGTTCCATTGGGGTATGTTTTTGACCATCATCTAGAACAGATTCGATTTTAATTGACAATTGGTTCCCCGAGATCTATAAAACAACAAAGAGAAATGAGAAAGAAAAAAACCATTAGCCTAACAGTGCTTCTCCTCTCCTCTGTTCTGTTTCTGCTGAACCGCAGAGCTCTATGACACATTTCAGTGAATTATTTACAGAAGACAAACTCAAAATAGGATTCAGTCCTCCTTATATGAGCAATGACAATGAGCATCACTCCTCAAAGCTATCAGACCAAATAGATTGTAAAACAGATCTGTAAAAATGACAGTCATCATCATTTACTCACCATCACGTTGTTTCCAACCATATGATTTTCTTCCTTCCGTGGAAGACAAAAGGGAGTTAGAAGACAGGAGTCACTTTGAACACTTTTATGGATAATTGCTCGAAAATAGAGCATTCTTCAGAATGTAACCTTTTGTGTTTCATAGAAGAAAGTCATATCTTGAATGACATGAGGGTGCGTAAATGATCATTTGGGTGTGTTTCAAACTAAGGGGCCGTTATGACACTATTTTCAACTAAAAACAGAAAACTTACAGTATGTGTTTTGGCCATTCAGTTACACGACAACTGCGTTTTTGAAATAGATACCATTTACCATACAAAAACGCGAATTAGTGACATCGGTGACATGCGCCTATGCGTATTACGTTGTCGTGTACCCTAATTCTTTAAAGGTAAACGTTTACAAGACAACAATGTAGCTACTAAAAATGGAAAAGTTGTTTTTTGAAATCCTGTTCACACGGATCCACGAAAACGATTAAAAAAGCTGTATTATGCACCAGGCCAGTAGATGGCGATGTCACGTTGTAAAGAAAAACTATGCGCCGACTGAACACGTCTCGTTTTCAAAAACTTGCACTTTGGGTCACGTTTTCAAAAGTTTATGTTTTCAGGCCTCCAAAACGCTGTTGTCGTGTAAATGAACGGCCAAACTGATAAAAAGGTTTCCGTTTTTAGTTGAAAACGCTGTGGTGTACACAGCCCCTAAATATAGGCTAGGCTAAAAAGACGGTATTTGATTTTAACACAGGCTATATATTAATCTTTGAACAATCAGAAAGCAACAAATGTATGCTAATAATTTTGTAAAAAGAACTTTAATGAAAAACATTCATTCTTAAATTGTAGCTCATCTAACATTCTGTCCCCTTCTCACAGAGTTTTGCATAATACTGCACTCATTTCTGTCTATTATGTTGTCTGTTGAAACCGCAATTTATAAGGATGTGGAAGACAGTGTGAAGGAAAATTAATCTCTTTCCTTTTCGCACACACACACACACACACACACACACACACACACACACACACACACACACACACACACACACACACACACACACACACACACACACACACACACACACACACACACACACACACACACACACACACACACACACACACACACGTGCTCAGTAGTTATTTGCAGGGTTGATAAATTCGCTCCTGCTAAAGGATAATCCATAATGAAAGTGTTGCAGGTTTGTGCAGCAGAGGCTAGTTTCTGTCGTCTCCATGGTGATTTGACATAGATGTTCACATGTGGGTAAAAACATTTCACTGGGATGGTATTCAGTGCTGGAATTTATTGCTAAATTTAGGCAGGACATTTTCACAGTTATCTGGCTGACACCGCAGTGTAGAAACCGCATCATGAATTGTGTTTGGCAGAGTGTTATGAGGAAAAACTCACATCAAGTTTATTTTATATTATATCTTTACAAGCGTTTTTTTATTATTTTTTATTACTGTTGGATAAACCCTGACGCTGCTTTGTAAATCAATTTAAATTGGGATGACACGTAATTTTATAACCGAGGTCATACCAAAACACTGTTTGTGTGTGATCAGAAAGATTGTTCCACCTTTTGTCACTGTCATCACGTGTGGAAATCTGATCTGCCATACTTGATTACCATGGCAACCTACCAAAGCCAGGGATTTGGGAGTATCGGTGCCAAACACTAGGCAAATTTCAATGTGAGCTTTAACAAAAGCCTATCAATCAGCTTTAGCCAAAAGTGAATAATAAATAAATAAAATCAGTAAACATATATTTACATAAAAAATTATTGATCAAGTACATGATTTCTAGTTTACAAAAGAAGACAAGAGCTGTATCCAAAATCGTGTAATGTCTTGAAAAGGTACTTATTTTGAAAGTATGTTCTATATAGTATGAATGTGTGTATGAATGTAATCTGGACGTACTACATTCGCCATGTCATTATCATGTGACCTAGCGTCAGTTACGTCGCTTCACTGCCATTCACAAATCCTCTCCCGTGTCCTCATGGGACAGTAAAGTGTCCATCATATGCACACTTCAAATCTCACCAGAAGAAGTAGGTCATCCGTGTACTTTTTGCCTATACTCTTTTATGAGCACTGTGAATTCGGACATTCTTTTGTCACTACTGTTTTTCTCCTACTATAGAAGGGAATTATGCAATTTCCGATTATTACAAATCACAACGTGGATCCAACAAACTTGGGTATGACATGTATTAAGACTGTACGATGATGATAACTATTGAATTGTAGGAAACAAATAGAGCAAGATTAAACGCACTTTGGCAACTGTGGTTTTTACACAGTCATGGCTAGGGAAAAGAGGCTAACTTGGCTTGTTAATTTTGCAAATGGAGGTAAGTAAGTTTTAGCGCCATGTCACGTTGATCAATACGTCATTTCATGTTGCATTTTTATTGGCTAGTCAGAAGTAGGTCGTAACAGCAGCAAACAGTGAGATGAATTTCTGACACTGTCAGATAATTATCACAGGCTATCTTAGACCATGTCAATGGGCGTCTATGAACCTCTCTCACCGCACGACGTATGACCACCGTTTAGGAGCCATGACCACAGAAATCGCCACGATTGGCAATCTTTCGTCTGCGGTAGCCCAAAGTTGTACAATGTGAACTGGGCATATTACTTTTCTATGTGGATGAGCGGGCTGGAAGAACTTCGTGTCAGATCTCAGAATGTCTGGTTGATTGCTGACATGCCTTGAGTGAGGGCAGATGTTTGCTAATTGGAGTGATTAGGTCTTAATGAGGGGAAAGGTCCTTAACTGGGCACCCACTGTTTTAGCCAATAATAACACGTTGCTCATGTCGGCTCAGCTGCTGGTAACGAGCGCTGCAAAACCCCTCAGAGATCAACAAAAGAGATCAAAGAATCAAGATTCATTTTGGAATTTTTCTATTGCTCTCAATTTTCATATTTTAAACCAGAAAACATTTGGTAAAGTATGAATTTGTATTTCAAATCAAATCAGTACACACAGACAACACACTTGTCTGTACATGTACTGAATTCTTTGCATGCTTTCTACGATAATTAAAAGCATGTGAGTCTCTCTGTAGTAATGCCTTCAACTTGCTTCTTTCTTCGATCTAAGGGAAAAGAAAACATGACGATTCTCACTGGCACTGCTTATGAAACTCAACCGGGCTTAATATTTAACCCTAGTTTTGAGTTTTTGTGGGCCTGTCTCCCTCTGAATGTCAGCTGATTTGGTGTCATCATGACCTGGGCTGAACAGTGGTGTGTGTGTGTGTGTGTATGTGTGTGTCTGATACAGAGGGAGATGCTGAGTAACATGTCTGGGTTTCGGGGTGACTGACGGTTACTTCTGAAGCCGTTACGCAACTGTGACTGTTCACTTGGAGCGTATATGGAGGAAGGACATTCTGATCCACCAAGAGGAAGTGGCTGTGAAACTACGTAAGGGCCCATGTTTTTGAAAAACAAGCCTTCTTCCTCTAATCCTGAATCAGATCAGTCTGGATTTTGTTTTACTCTTGTGTGCAGATAGAACCAGATTTAGCCACACAACTTCCATTTATAACACTCATTTCACAACATTAATTTCCCTCTCACATGCTCTGCTGCTAAGGATTATGGGTATACACTCTGGTTAGTTAGCAGCAAAATCTGGTTGCTTTTGATCATTTTGACCATTTCGACTACACCTCAATCAGGCGAACAATCTATCCATCCACCCATCTATCCAAATTTGGGGTCATTGTTTTTTTTTCTATATGTTTATTCTGCAAGGAAGCTTTTTACATTGAGCAAAAGGGACAATGAAATTTGTTATACAAATATGCCAAATAAATGCAGTTTCTTTGAAATTACTGTTCATTAAAGATTTAAAAGAATTAGTTTCTACAATATTCTACAATATTTCTACATTACAATAGCAACTCAGTTTTTAACATTGATAATAGTAAGAAATGTTTCTTGAGCAGCAAATCATCATTTTAGAATTGACACTGAAGACTGAAGTATATCTCCTTCAACACTCAAAATGTCCGGAGCCCCGCACATGACATGCAGGGAAAAAGAGGCTAAATCGTGTGCGCAATTTACTATTTGTTCCCTTGATTTGCTATATCGTGCACACGATTTATAAATCGAGGGAACAAAATAGTAAATCGTCCGTGCAATTTAGTAAATCGAGGGAATGAATTAGTAAATCATGCGCACAATTTTTTTTCTTGCATGTCATGTGCGGGGCACCATAAATATGTAAGCAAATAATGTTTTTTTTTTTTATCATTGCATTTTGTTATTCATTTGGTGGTGGCAGATGGGTTTGACATTAAATGAGAGTGAATAAATGATGGCAGAATTTTCTTTTTATGTGAACTATTCTTTTACTAAACATTGACACCTCACAAAGCACCAAAAGCCACTCACATTAGGCTGCTAAAGTGCTATAGTAACTACTCTTATCTAACATTGACCTCCTTAAATCTGTGAAAGTGAGTTTGTACTTCTACTTGTTCCAACAGCCTGTTTTAAATTCAAATTGAATTCACCACATTCGCAATAAACACCTTGTAATTAATTTCAATTCAAGCCGTACAGGCCCTTTCTTAAAGTCCATGCCGCTTGGTATAGGTGCTGATGGCAGAATTAGGCAGTGAGCATTACGAGGTTCCCTGGGGCGCCGGGCCTGTCGCACTGATGTGAAAGCGCGGCATGACGTGTGGACAAGATGCAGGCAGTTGGATGGCTGGAGGTCTGCTGTGGGGGTTATTCTGCATTGTTGTTGGCTTGGCCTACATGCTCAGCCAAGCATATTCTCTTACTGCAGACACACATCTAACATCACTGATGCATCTCTCTGTGCATCATCTTTCTTCTCCGTCTCTTTTCACTCTCGTTCGAATCAACGTCTCATGATTAAGGATGCTGCCAACAGGCATTATAATGACGATCACGCTCTGGCTAATGCCATGTTGTTGCTGCATAATTTAAGCCTATTTTAAAAAATAAATGGCAGTATTGTGTCCATAGCTCTGCCTTGGTCTAAAACACGCATATTAAGTTCGGGGAAATGTTTTTTTTTAACATTGGCACTGATGCATTTCTTTAGCCATCTGAATATTTTTTTTTTTTTAAACCACATTAGCATCTTATTAATATTGGATGTATATCAGGACAGTCATAGTCTGCAACGTAATGTGGCCAAAAATATGACAATCACTTATTTGGCTGCATTTTACTCTGTCACTGTTCCTCACCACTCCAGATGGACACATGCAGGTTTCATGAATTGTTCATCATTTATGTACGCTGTACGAATTGTGCGTGTTGTGTGTGTGTGTGTGTTTCAGTTGTTCAGTTGAACATATATATATTTTGAAATCCTCAACTTCAGAAACCTTCCTGTTTCGCATATATTTAAACATTTGTCTGTTTTAGAGCTTCAGCTTTCATTTTTTTTAGGATGTGTATCTGTCATATGCTTTAAAAGCATTTCTAACATTGTTTTTTCTGGTACTGAGCCGAGAGGTACAAGCCGCTGAAATTAATTTAATCTTAAAGTTCAAAAGGTCATAGAGCAGGTATTTAGAAGCACACAACTCTAAAGCAGCTTTCAACAGGGTTTGGGCTTGATTGACAGGGTGTTAGCCAATCAGGATTGAGCAGAGTGACATTGATTGGATGTGTTACTAATAAGTCTCGACAGCAAGAAAGATGGTAAGTCTCTGCTGTTCTCAGACCTTCAATGATATTATAAATCTGTATAGAATCAGAAATAACCAGCTGATTTCAACTTTTTTTGTTTTTCTGCATCCATTTGCATTGATTATCTGCTTTTAAATAGCGACTTTTACAAACCACTTAGACCTTGTTCCACAAGACATGATTATTAAATAGATTTTTTTTTTAAATCAAAATAAAGATTAGTTTAGATTTCTTCCTTTCTATCCAACGTTTAAATCAAAACCTGACAGACAAATTATGTATCTATTCTCATCAGTGTTTTTTTTAAATGGATGAATAGAAGGGAATAGAAGATATGTTTGCAGATGCTACAACAATCAAAATTGTGTTGTGTGTAGAGTGGGAAGATTTTGGGTTTGATTCCCAAGGAAAACACCACCCAATGAAATATATATATTTTTTGTATAAAAGTGTCTTCCAAATGCATAAATCAGTGTTGGAGAAAGTTATAAAAGTAATGCATTACAATATTGCTTTAATCCCTAAAATATTAACTAATTGTGTTAGTTAGTGAATGCATGTTCACATTTAGTCTCTACAACTACAATAACCATCATGTTCACACAGCGCACACAACACCTCTGCACTTACCCCTGGGGCCCGCATGATGGTAGTTGAACAAACTCAGGGTTACAGGATTGGTTTTGAGTTGACAAAACCAAACCAATCCAACCAGGCCTTATTGATACCATGATGCTGATCATCAACTTTTTCTGTCAACTCAGGCTTTGATCCTGAGTTTAGGTGTGACATCAGTAGCGAACAGCCAGCCAATCACATGCTGAGAAAGAGTGATTCATTTCTCGCGAGAGAAACAGCGAGATTCACTTCTCTCTTTTGCTGAATATTACAAGATTGAAAAATATTAAGAATTTAAACAAATTTACACAGCAAGAAGAAAATAGCTGTCTATGAAAGAGGACAACTAAAAGAAAAAGTCTTGCTATATTAGTGCAAGTAAAAATTGTGAAGTTAGTTTATATATTTGATAAAGGAATAGAGAGAATTGAAAATTTAAGCTCACATGTAGTCATTTTAAAGCTTTTTCTATTGATTCTAAAGCGTATTTATATTACCTTTATATATTTATTCATTTAAACTGTGCGTAATAATAATTGATCAACTAAAATTGTACATGTGTGATCGATTAATATAATAATTACATAAATAATATGTAAATCATATATTTTTTTATTCTAATAAGCATTAGTAAAAGCCAGACTATTTTGTCTTTTTAAAATCATTTGCTATATGTGACCTTTAATTTGGAGTAGAAACAGGTGCAGTGACTTTATCCTATCAGACATGTCACTTTGCTCACAGCTGATTGGTCCAAGTTTGGTTTGCAACTTCTTTCCTGGAACATAACCTGCCCCGGACAAGGTTAGCCGTGGAGCGTAAGTTACTGGTGATGAACACTGCTAAAATCCAAACCACTTTCATGGTACCTAAAACCCAGGGTTGGCGCAAACTAAACGGAAACATAGCTGGATAAACCGGCTTCATGGTATAGGCCCCAGATTTCTCTCAACATGAGACAGAAAAGCTGTTAGTCAATAAATAGGAAAACTAAGTAACATGCATTACTTGTTTGAAAAAGTCATATATTTTGTTGTAAATTTTAAAGTAATGTTACTTTACTAGTTACTTAGAAAAAGTAATCTGATTACGTACCCCCAACACTGCATGTAATGTAAATAAATATTATCTTATTGTGCACAATGTAGTTTGCTGTTGATTCTATTGCTTTGTAAATCTATACAGTATTTCATAGTGAAATGTATTTAAACTTCTGAGTTATAACAGAGTTATAATAACAGAGTTTAGACATTACGAATAACAAGGAATGTGAATCACAGTTTGCCTGGGGCCTGTAAATCACATGGCCTTTTGGTCTCTGTGTTTATTCCACAGAATTGTGGGATATGATGCACGTCAAAAGTCACAATGTCACAAAAACACAGTATTTCCTGCCAAGTGTCCCTGTCATCAAAAGCTATACTACAAAAGGACAGCTTGGCAAGTCTCAGAGTTTAAAAAGCCTTTGGAATTTTGGCCTAATAAGCTTAAATACAAATCAGTTCTTTCAAAACTAATTTTTGGCATACATTACTTTGCTGTTGTGCTTTAAGGTTTAGGTTTACAAATACCATGTAAATATCTCATACAGATTCAGAGAAAGGATTATTTAATCAGATTTAAATGAGATTTAGAGTATTGTTTTAAGTCAAATGTTTTGTTTTCTTTTTTCCTAGCGTTCCTGTCAGATTTCCAGTGAAACAGCCTTCCAGATGTTACTTACACAACATATAAAGATGCAGATTGAAACATTTTTCATCAGGCGCTAGATATACTCGATTGCAGCGAACTATTTTATTTATTTTTTTTAACAAAAAGGCATAATGCAATTTAAATCCAATCCCAAATGCCAGGTGGCCTGTGCAGCAATCCCAGAATCCTCTCTTCTGTTAGGATACAAGCTGTGATACGTTGTGCAATATATAATTTGTGTTTTTGGTCACTTTATAAAACAAGTGTATTGCAGTACCAAAATAATGTTTGCCACATGTCTTTTAAACAGTATTTTAGTGTTAATACAGCAGTGACAATGGAAAAAATGTGACAACATATCCCCTGACTTTTCAAAATAAAAAATGATTTTAAATAATGTTTTTTTAAAAAGTGTAATTTTTGTTTTTTTAAATTGTATTAAATAATATTAATATTATTATGCAAAGTTTTTGTAACTCTATTTGATCTGCAAATGTATATAGCGATAGATAATTGATAAATAAGTTAACATGCATTTCGAAAATACAAATAGCTGTGGAATAAAAGTACTTACAGGGTCAAAGTTCAGACAAAGGTTCTCAAATGTGGACATGGTGAGTTGATTTACATATTTTATTGGTTTCACTATTTAATGTTTGTGTGCAAGATTTTTTTATACAAGATGCTATGGATGCCATATTGGAAAATTAATATTTTATGAGTAGTTGTCACTTGTTATGACCCTTGCTTCAGTTGTCCCTTATAATGGCAAGATGTTAATAAACACAGAACCCAGCAATCTGAAATGCACAAAAACTTTCAAAACTTCAATCTGAATGCACAGTTTAATTCAAGCCAACATTAAAGTCTGCCATAACCTAAATTCCTCTGATTGTTGAACACATTATCACATGCTCAGATGCTGCAGTGTGTGTGTGTGTGTGTGTGTGTGTGTGTTGTTTACTCCAGGAACTGTGAAGCCCATGGGGGAGGCTGAGAGGTGGGCAAACAGGAAGTGACACGATTGTGTGCGTGCGCTGTGCCTGTGTGGACTGACCCTAATAATAACGGACAGTTTTCGCTTATATAAGTGGCTCAAAACAGTCAGCAGGCCTGAAGACCATCCTGAAGCAACATATGTGACTTTATAAGTGAATATGTGCACATGCATGTATGCATCAATGTCCACTTTCTTTAATGTAAACACACAAGTGTCTCCCGCTCTGCTTGTGCAAGCAACACTGTATTTCCTACTGTTTTGCTAAACACATAATTCCCAGCATCTAAATTTCTTCTCATCTCTGTACTTAACAGCACCTCACAAAGCATCTCGCAGTTAAAGTGCTGATCTAGAATCAGATTTTCCCCCTTTCCTGGCACAATCCCAGTGAAATAAACAGATTCTGGCTCAGCACTCCTACACATCTGACTATTCAAGGCAAAAAAACGTATGAAGAATAATGCTGAGGATGAGAGGACGTAAGCACAAGCGCCTGCTTTATCAGTGGTGAAAACGCACACGCACACACACAAGCAAGCAGGAGGATGAGGATTTGCTGTGGTATTTACTGAATGCTCAGGTTAACTCTTTTCATTGGATAAGTGAGTGTACTGTATGTATTGGTGGTTTTGCTGCTGATGCTGGCTTTGCATTGAGAGCAGATCTGCCCGCTGGCTTCAGCGTTTTACACACGCCGTTTCATAGCGGACAAACTAAAGTCACACACCTGAACCCGGCATGAAGTGTTAACAATACAATCTCATAAATGGCATCTTAGCAGTATTGTTAAAGCTTTAATGCTTAAATAAAGTGAGGGAAATATATTTGTATGTATTTAAATGTAATTGCTTTGGATGTTGTTTCCAGAATGATGTTGAGTTCTCTTTAATATCTAAATATCTTGTTTGCAGTGATATCCTCTGCTGTTCAAAAGTTTGGGGTCAGTTTTTTTTTTTTAAAGAAATAATTTTGTTCCACAGGAATATATTAAACCAATCAAAAGTGACTAATACATTTAAAATGGTAGCCTACAAAGGATTTCTATTTCAAATAAATTATGTTCTTTTCTTATTATTATTTTTATTCATAATGATAATTAGAATGATTTCTGAAGGATCATGAGACACTGAAGACTGGAGTAATGATGATAAAGGATAAATTGCATTTAAAATATATATTAAAACTGAAAACAGTTATTTTAAATTGTAATAATTTTTCACAATATTACTTTATTTTTTATTTTTAAAAATGCAGTCCTGGTGGGCATAAGATACTTTTTTTTTCAGAAGCGTTACAAAAATTACTTTTAACTTTACTTTTACAAAGTTACTTTTAAGGGCAAATGGTGACATTTTAGATCTCTTGCTTTTCCCATTTTTTTTTTCTTTATATAATCTCAGTGTGTCACTGTCCTTTGTCATTTATAAATATGACTCCTGTCTTCGTCTTGTGGCCACATGGGATTTATTTTAGTATAATTTTATTCCAATGGTCCACTTCAGACATACTAACTATAAGTAACCAAACCCTACATGTCAACTACTCTCATTATAGCATTAGCAGGTTGCTAAGTTAGGCCTACTTATAGACTAGTCTAAAGTGGACCATAAAAATAAAGTGTAACCAAGTTATTCTATTTAATCATTCTTTTTATAGCTGTATACTCGTACAATACCTCCTGCAAAGCCTTATAGGTATACTAGTTTATTTTTTTTATTTTTTTTATTAAAGTAGTTATATTTCAATTAATCATAACTGAGAACTGCATGAAATACAACCACTGAGTAATAAGATTTCCCTTTGCCACTTCACTCAAAATGTATAACAACAGTGTGTCATCCTTGAGTTTCCCAGTTTATTCTTTGAGTAAAAAATATGAGTAAGGGGAAAAAGGGACAGGACTGATGTTGAGCGAATATCTGTGATTGTCCAGGGTTATTGAAAGAGCGGATATTACATGTCAGTTAGTTCAGTTGTGGGTCTCTTGTATATGATCAGTGTGGCTTTCTTAGATGTTGTCGCAATATAGTGCATTTCCAGTGCGAGGGTGAGAATTTATACAAAGCTCATCATCAGTCTCCTTTAACAAGCTTTCTGCCATGCAGGCCTGAGACCAAACCCGTATACGTCCTGACTCAACCAATCTAACAACTAAATCAATGCATGTTTATGTGCGAGTAAACATTTTCATTAAACTCAAGTGCCACTTAAACGCACAGTAGACACAGTCATTAGGAATGATAATGAATGTTTCCTAAACACATCCTAAACAATTACAAAACACTGAGGCCATAGTCACTTCCTGTGTGTTTAAATGGGAAACAAATGTAAGACGCTTTCACTGATGATTTACATGGCATAATTGGGGTCATATCATGTGTTTTGTGTGTGTGTGTGTGTGTGTGTGTGTGTGTGTGTGTGTGTGTGTGTGTTTTCCCCCTCAGATCCATTTATGAAGTTAGTCAAGATTTCTTGCATCAAAAACAGTCATCATTTATTTGTTTTTCTTTTCTACTGTATTTTTAAGACTGCCATGCAAACACCCTCTTTCGTGTGAAATGTGTAACAATGTAGTTATAGGTTGTGGGTTGTCTGTCTGGTCCAATTTAGTTGGTGGTGCCCATGCTTCAATAACAAGCTCTTTCCAAAGCCTGTATTAAATTCATAAGGCACAGATTCATAAGGCTAAAGGATCCTATGTCAGCTTCTTGCTTCTAAAACAGTCAAGAGCAACACAATAGATGGTTGTTTTGCCATTATTTACTCTTATTGTTAAATACCAGCTGGAAAAATAATATTGTCTTTTGTTTTTTAGGGATAATAATGGTATTCAATTATACCAGATTATACATTGATGCTTGTCAAGTCTTAGTTTAAACTGATGTTAATTTTATGGACGAAGTAACTGCTTAATTTCAGAAGATCAATGTAAATATGATCTTTCATGATATGATGATGCCTTTAACATAAGTAGGCTATTTATGCTGAGGACCCGTCTGTATTGTCATTTATTGTTTCAGAAAATAGTCTATTCTTGTCTCACGCTAGCTGTTGTTACACTGATTTTTTTGTGTGAAAAAGAGCAAAGAGATATTCATGGAAAATGTAGGCCGCATAACATGGTGTAAGCAGAACTGGAGCAGCACAAATGAAAATAAACACAACAGAACTTTTAATTAGCAAGTGAAAATACATTTACTGTTCACGCATGCAGAAAAAGGGTCGACAGAACTCCTAAGGGATGTTCTCTCTTTCTCTTGCAATCCATGTCATTCTCTCTCGTTCTCTCTCACTCGGCATGCTTCTTCATAATACATTTTCCTCTCTCTATTAGAGGCGTTGTTTCAGCCACTTTTTAATTACCTTGCCAATAGTTTTTTTGTTCATTTATTTTTAATAAAATAAAGGCAATTGTTAACAAGGCTTTGTTGTTGTTGTTGTTATTGTTGATTGTGGAAAAGGCCTACCCGTGGTGACATTTATGTAAAATAATATGTTTGGACGTTTCGCTACACTTTCCTTTGGTGTTCAGACATTAACTGGAGCGAAGCTAAACCTAACCGATAGTGTTTTTAAAAAAAAAAAAAAAAAGAAAAAAAAAAAGTGAGATAAAAACACATTTGCTGAAGCGCAGCCATGAAATTTCAACTTCTAGTATCTGCTCTTTTATCGTGACTCGTGTTTCACTCACTGAACTCGTAGCCTACAACGCATCACAAGTAGCCTAGGCTAGGCTACAAAGGTTAGCTACTGAAAATATTATTTTGCAAGGAACTGCGGTATTATAAGTGTCTTAATTATTCGATAAACGGCGCCTGTAATTATTATTTGTTTGAAAAGGAGAGTTGTTGGTGTTTTACTGCCACTAGTGTTCATTTCAGATGGAAACGGCAGTGAATTGTAGCCTATGGTTTAAATTTGTAGGCAGGGGCCCGTTTTCCCCCCTCAGTGAACCTACAGTAGGCCTAGCTGCAACTTCTATTGTGAATTTCTTGACTGGACTTAATTATTAATTATTAATTATTTTAAGAAGATTCTAAAATGGATACTCCAGCAAAAAAAGAAAAAAAAAGAAAAAAAGAAGACATTTACTCTCATTGTCATTCCAAAACTGTAGGCCTACAACTTTTTTTCTTCTGTGGAACATTAAAGGATACATTTTTAAATAAAATCTCAGTGTCTCCCTTTAAGTTGTGTCATCTTTAAAAATATATAGCCTATAAGCAAACTCCTATGTTTATTAGGGGAGCAAAGTGTTTGTAAAATCTGAATTTTAACCATATTTATTATACATAGCCTACCTCGGAAGAGGGTAAATATGGTAGAACCACAAAATGCCTATTTGAACTCTTGAATTTGAATAGAAAAGCTGGATTGAGTTGTATTGTTTTCCTGCACTTTTTAAGTTGCTAAAACTTCAAGATGATGGAGTTTAGAGATGACGTTGTGGTGTATGGTGGAATCACTTATTGTTTTATAACAAAAAAACAAGCCAGATTTAGTGCGGTTTAAGCGTCACTGCAAAGTCACAGCGTTTAAGAGAAGATAAACTTCGGGCATACGGTCCAGACTCCCCTCTGGATTTCATTCAGATAAATACAGTTATCTATTAATGAATGCTATATATTAATTGAAAATGTATAGCACTTTTTATTAAGTGCAGATCAGAATATTAAAACATATATAGATGAAAAAACAACAAAGAAACAAGAATAATATTTAAAAAACTATATGTTGAATATTAGTCTATTCATTTATTTTTCATTATGACATTATTTTTCATTTTTCATATATATATATATATATATGGATTATTTTTTTGTGTGAAATAATTCCCATTATGCTCAATGCTTAATTCTTATTCTCATAAAAATTACTACAGTGTGTGTATAATTCAGTTTGATTGGGACACTTTTTTCCCAGTCATCTCAATGGAAAAAGTGTCCCAATATGGGGTCAGTACATTTTTTTATTTTTATTAATATGTTATTCAGCAAGGATGCATTAAATTGATCAAAGTGGCAGTAAAGATATTTATAATGTTACAAAAGATTTCGATTGCAAAAGATTGCTTTTCAATTTTATGAATCCTGAATAAAATTATGGCATCATGGAAAATATTAAGCAGCACAACTTTTTTTCAACATTGATAATAATAAGAAATGTTACTTGAGCAACAAATCAACATATTATAATGATTTCTGAAGGATCATGTGACACTGAAAACTTTTTATCATTTATGTATTAATATAGGCTACTTATATATTTATAATATACTTAATATATTTATTTCATACTTTTGGTTTTGTAGTAAAATCTGGCCAGACATGTTCTCAACAGATTTTGCGAAATTCAAGGGTTTGTATAATATATCAACGTATGACCCAAAATAAGTCAAAGATAAGGTTATGACTTGTGCACTTCAATAACAGCCTCCCTCAAATGCTTCATATGAAACAGTTTTCTGTTGTGAATGTTAACAGGGCTTATAGAAAAAAATATACAGCTACATACTGTGGGCAAACAGAGGGAGTATCTGCGATAACAGGGCGTTGACGTCAGCTGGGTCGTATCTGGAAGCAGTTTGGCAGGGCAGCTTAGAGCAAAGCGCACACACTGCACTGCATACACACACACATACAGACAGCAGCGACGGCCTGAACTGTCCTTTTGTGTGCTGCTTCGTGAAGGATGGGGCTCATCTGTGTATGGGTGGGTGTAGGGCCTGTCGGGGTGGGGGTCAGTGAATGGATGCAGTGGGAAACACACAGCCTGTGTTGTGTTTTTGCGTGAAGGCATCTTTGTATGAAATATGCAGCACATTATGTGTGTATGTGTGTGTGGTTTTGGGGGGTTGGATGAGGCTGGTAGCATTTAGCATGATAATGGCACACACTTTGAATTGAACGTCATGCGAATAATCAAAGGTTCTGATGTTCGCAATCATAACACATTCCTGAATGTTTATGAGGGACTGGCTGTGTTCAATTACTTGAAACACCATCATTCAAATACAACAAGGAAAAAATATTTTACGTCATTATATCTAGAAAAACAGCTTCAGTTCAACGGTTCAATTATTACTGTTTATGTGTGTATTAACCCAGATAGCACATGTACGTCTGGCCGACGTCGGCCCAACATCGAGCGTCGGCCTCTCTCTTTATAGCATCGCACAGGCATCGGCCAGGCGTAGGCAGATCTCCTGTCAGTCCGTGCTCTATTTCCCAGCTCCGTTACGTCCTATACTGTCTATGGTTACGTCGGCTTTGGGTCGGCCCACTATACGGGAGGCCGACGTCGCGTTTGTGTTTGCGCGGGTCCATGTCTTTTGCATTCAAACAACAAAATGTAATTTATAATTAACCATTTTGGTAAAGGATATGATAAAAATATGAGAAATGGTCTTTTTAGACAATGTAGTAGAGCTGTAGGCGGCACAATTGAAAGCTCCCCGTCTCAGACATCGTTTTTAAAAAGATAAACAGCAGCTCTCCTGTGCTGCACGCACTGAATTAAAGTGACAGCGCATATATGGTTCGTGGTCAAAACTCAAAATGAACACAGATTGACATGAAAATAGTAATCTCAATTGCATTTTATTAAATTATACTATTATTTTTCATAGACATCTTTTTACTTTAAGCCCGGGGTAAAAGCAATTAACACTTACCAGGAGTAGGCTTATACTTTAGCAACAAATTAAAATAACTAGGCTAATGAATAATAACTAAGCCAAAAGTTTTTATTTTATTTTTATTATTATTGTGAGTGATTGCAGTATGTGTGGGCATAAGCCATTGCACCTATTAACGAGTCAGATCTCCAAAATCAGTTTTAAATTCATAATTTAATATTAATGAGATTCTTATTTAAGTAAAGTTCTAATTCTAGATGTTTATATTATATTTGTAAATGCTGCATGATTTTTGACGTGGTTTAATCAATGGCCGTGCGCGTGAACTTTCAAGTCGCTTTCAAACACTGGAGCGGCCGCGGCGCAGAGTTGCCATGGAGACGGCGCGGGACCACTGCGACTGGTAGCAGCAACACTCCCTCTCTCGCTGCTGTTTTCACTGCTTTCAGGTGAGATTAGTCTCTTAAGTCACACGAATAATACACACAACTGTTCTTGACACTTCTCTTACTTGTAATTGACACGCTTCTGTTGAATATTTACTTTATAGACATGGTTAACGTTTGGTGTCTTCGGAAATAGTCCGTTAGCATCTCAACCGTTTTCAGACGAGGTAAGCTAACTGTTAAGTTAACGTAAACTCGGTTGAGCTTTTGTTTATGAAAGTTTGGGCTTTTAATCACCTCTTATGTGTAGATGTTTTACTGGGAAATTAGCTAATTTATTTAACACAAACGTAAACGTATGTAATCGGTGACGTCACTTAACGTTACATGGTGAGAAAGCTGCGTTGAAACTAAAGTGCTAGCTCAATGGTGAACAAATATTGATAAAACATATTCTGTGATTTCAGCAGCAACAAAATAACCCATAACAGAGGGCAAAGCTCCACGACTTCAACATCTCTGAAGAAAGCTGCTGCCGGAGAAGAAGGAGATACAGGTGAGCCAAGGAAGATCATTAAATAACTTCATACCCAGTTTGTCACAATATTTTTCACCAATGTCACCATGCATCTGTTTATTTTCCTATTTGTTTATAAATTATTTTTTATTTGTTTAATTGATTTTAAGAAGGTTTTGATATCCAAATGTAAGTTACACTGTATGAACAATATTACATGAATAAGTAAACCCAAAAACTAATTATGTTATCTAATTAAGAAATAATTTTCTGTATGTTCTTTATATTCTTTCTCTTTTCTGCATTTCATCTCTGCTGTAGCTTCTTTACTTGTAATAAAGCTGGCATTGTATAATAATATTGTTGGCTCTGTGACACATGGTTTGTTGTGTTCTAGATCCTCCAGTGCTGATGCCCTGGCCTGACCGTAGCAGAGTTGAGCTGATCATCATCACATGGTTTGTTGTGTTCTAGATCCTTCAGTGCTGATGCTGGCCTGGCCTGACCGTAGCAGAGTTGAGCTGATCATCATCACATGGTTTGTTGTGTTCTAGATCCTCCAGTGCTGGTGCCCTGGCCTGAGCCGTAGCAGAGTTGAGCGGATCATCATCACATGGTTTGTTGTGTTCTAGATCTTCCAGTGCTGATGCCCTGGGCCTGACCGTAGCAGAGTTGAGCTGATCATCATCACATGGTTTGTTGTGTTCTAGATCCTCCAGTGCTGGGTGCCCTGGGCCGAGCCGTAGCAGAGTGAGCTGATCATCGTCACATGGTTTGTTGTGTTCTAGATCCTCCAGTGCTGATGCCCCTGGCCTGACCGTAGCAGAGTTGAGCGGATCATCGTCACATGGTTTTGGTTGTGTTCTAGATCCTCCAGTGCTGGTGCCCTGGCCTGAGCCGTAGCAGGAGTTGAGCTGATCATCATCACATGGTTTGTTGTGTTCTAGTTCCTCCAGTGCTGGTGCCCTGGCCTGAGGCCGTAGCAGAGTTGAGCGGATCATCGTCACATGGTTTGTTGTGTTCTAGATCCTCCAGTGCTGGTGCCCTGGCCTGAGCCGTAGCAGAGTTGAGCGGGATCATCATCACATGGTTTGTTGTGTTCTAGATCCTCCAGTGCTGGTGCCCTGGCCTGAGCCGTAGCAGAGTTGAGCGGATCATCATCACATGGTTTGTTGTGTTCTAGATCCTCCAGTGCTGGTGCCCCTGGCCTGAGCCGTAGCAGAGTTGAGCGGATCATCATCACATGGTTTGTTGTGTTCTAGATCCTCCAGTGCTGGTGCCCTGGCCTGAGCCGTAGCAGAGTTGAGCGGATCATCGTCACATGGTTTGTTGTGTTCTAGATCTTCCAGTGCTGATGCCCTGGCCTGACCGTAGCAGAGTTGAGCGGATCATCGTCACATGGTTTGTTGTGTTCTAGATCCTCCAGTGCTGATGCCCTGGCCTGACCGTAGCAGAGTTGAGCTGATCATCGTCACATGGTTTGTTGTGTTCTAGATCCTCCAGTGCTGGTGCCCTGGCCTGAGCCGTAGCAGAGTTGAGCGGATCATCGTCACATGGTTTGTTGTGTTCTAGATCTTCCAGTGCTGATGCCCTGGCCTGACCGTAGCAGAGTTGAGCTGATCATCGTCTCTAAGCCACTATCAACCTGATGATTAGTAAGTACAACTTCAAACATACACTAATGTCAAACACGCTAATTGTTTTGCTACACATTTTTATGTTTTGAAAGAAGTCTCTTATGTTCACCAAGACAGCATTAAAAAAAGTAATTATTGTGAAATAATATACAAAATTTTAAATAACTGTTTTCTATGTGAATATATTGTAAAATTTAATTAGTTCCTCTGATCATAGCAGAATTTTCAGCATCACAGCTTCATATGATCCTTCAGAAATCATTATAATATGATGATTTGATGCTCAAGAAAACATTTATGATTATTACCAGTGTTGAAAACAGTTGTGCTGCTTCACATTTTTGTGTTTTTTCAGGATTATTTGATGAATAGAAAGTAAAAAACAAAACAAAAACAACAGCATTTGTTTTGAAACAGAAATCCTTACTCTCTTTTGGTCAATTTAATGCATCCTTGCTGAATAAAAATATGAATTTCTTTTTTCTTCTTCTTCTTCTTTTTTAAATCTTATTGACCCCAAACGTTTGAACATTAGTGTAAACTACCATTTATATGTTTGAGGTGACGGGGTCTATTTAACAATGAATCCTGGAGGGGAAAAATGGTTTTTTAAACCGTTACAATGGGTTACACAAAAACATTAATCAGCACAACTGTTTTCAACATTGATAATAATCAGAAATGTGTAAGATGTTTACATTGTAAGAATGTATAGTATTCAAATATAAAAACGCTGACTCGTTAGGTCATGTTTTCTCATTAAAATCAGATCATTTCCTATTAATTCAACAGAATTTGAGGGAATACTAATATGGTGGCTTCACTTTATATGACGTCATGAGCAATCAAGTCGTTTAGATCAGTGAGTAGTGCCCAGCATATCAAAGTCCACTAAAGGAGATTTCTCACATTTGACCCCCTTTAACTATGAAGGTGAAAGAGTAGCAAGACTCGAGAGCATGAACAATAAATACTTGTGTGCTAAAATCTACACTCACAGCTCCAATGTGAAAACCTGTAAAATACAAACCTGAAGTTGAAACGCTTAGATCTGCACTCGCAGACAATAGTCACACACCTGTATTCTGAATCTGAAGCTGCAGACAATAGTCAACACACCTGTATTCTGAATCTGAAGCTGCAGACAATAGTCCACACACCTGTATTCTGAATCTGAAGCTGCAGACAATAGTCCACACACCTGTATTCTGAATCTGAAGCTGCAGACAATAGTCACACACCTGTATTCTGAATCTGAAGCTGCAGACAATAGTCACACACCTGTATTCTGAATCTGAAGCTGCAGACAATAGTCACAAACCTGTATTCTGAATCTGAAGCTGCAGACAATAGTCACACACCTGTATTCTGAATCTGAAGCTGCAGACAATAGTCACACACCTGTATTCTGAATCTGAAGCTGCAGACAATAGTCACACACCTGTATTCTGAATCTGAAGCTGCAGACAATAGTCACACACCTGTATTCTGAATCTGAAGCTGCACAAGTACAGTAGTCACAAATGTGTAAAATGCCTTTCACAGAAACACAATGACAGACTCAAACTTGTAGAACATAGTTGCACGTAGGAGTCGCAAAGCAGTGGTTTTATTGGTTGGCGCGGCGCCTAGCCAATGGCACTTTTTTTGGCTAAATGGCTAATGGCTAAATGCTTGCTTAGTGATATAAATAAATGATATTATCAAACTCCACAAACATCATACTAATAAAGCTTACTATGTACAGAAAAGCAGATGAGCCAAGAATATGAACGCAACGCGTTTAATTACGTTAAGCGTTTTCCTCCCATAGAAAACCAACACTTACCGTGTCTTAATGTATTAAAAGACCAAACTCAGTAAACACCATACTAAAAAAGCATACAGAAAAGCAAATGAGCCAAGAATATGAACACATATGGATTATTTTGTAATGTTTCCTGGGGTGCCCTAATACTAATGTAGTATGTTTTTAGAAATAAAAAACATTTTCCTAGCCTGATTTGAAGGCTAGAAATAGCTACGTATTACATGTGAAACTCTCTCAAATACTTTTACTATTACAGCTATTATATGTTTTTTTACTATTACAATGGTGAGATTAACGAATCGTGAGAAGTTTTTTAAGTATTTAGATCTATTCCCATCAGATAAAAGGATGACAGACTGTTGATCGCGTGAATGAAGATCTTATCATTGCAACGTATTTTCTGCACTCTCACTAATGCTTTCACCAATGCAAACACACGTTAAGTCACGTTAGTCCCAGAGGACGCGTGTTTTGTGACATTATCTGCGAGTGTAAATCTATAAATTCAACTTTAGACTTGTATTTTACAGGGGACAAGTTCTTAAATTCACATCTTTATGCTCTCGAGTTTTGCTACTCTTTTACTTTCATAAATAGCCTTCCTGATAATGTTCGGGGCTCAGACACACTCTCCCAATTTAAATTTAGGCTAAAGACACACCTCTTTAGCCAAGCATTCAATTAACACATCTTATAATCTTGTTCTACAGTTAATATGTGATGAAATAGTGAAAAGTGCACATGATCATCTTTTGCCTGAAATAATATGGGCTGCAGCTATGCTAACCTTTCTCCTGTTGCTTCCCTGTTTCTATCTCAGGATGCTCAGCAAGTTCACCAGAGATTTCAGCAGCTCCTGTTTGGATCCAGTCTCACTCACGAAGACTTCAGATGATGCAAACACACTCACTAAGACTTCAGATGATGGCAACTATAGATGGACATAAAAAAACTGCCAGATATTAAGGTGGGGTACGCGATATTTCAAATATTTGGACATTGTTGATATTTGGAATCAACCCAAACAAACACAGCCGTCTCTTCAATGCTCCACCTGCAAAACTCAGCAGATTGCCCAGCAGCCGCATCACATTATTGCTGTAAATAACTCACTTCTGTTATTGCATGACCTGCTCAATAAAAGCGCAACACTAAGAACGTTTCAGGAAACACGTTATTAATGATAAGGGCTGGATTTCCCGAAACCTTCTTAACGCTACCCTCGTTCCCAAGTTATACTTTAAAGCTGTACCTTATCGTTAATACGTGTTTCCCGAAACGTTAGTCATACGCTGGGATATTTCCCCACCAGTTAATCAAAGTGTGACAACACCAGTGTGGCGAGCAGGACGAGGTCTAGGGACGTGAGAGAGCGGCACGTCGCGCAGGAGTCGTTCATCATTAATCACGCCACCGGTCTCGCGCCGCTCTCTCATGTCCCTCGACCTCGTCCTGCTCGCCACAACTGGTAATACCATAAGCGCAGCATGCATTAATCCTTTGCTGATACTTCCTCGTCATCATGGAGAGAGCAGTTCGTCGTTGCATAGCAATGACAGACGCCACGGGAGCACAAGCACTTGTAGAAAGAAGGAGAAAGCGCTTTCCACACGCTTTAGACGCGATATGTGAACGGCCTTAATCAGGATAAACTGAGAATCTATTTGGTTTAAAATTGTGAACGGCCTTAATCAGGATAAACTGAGAATCTATTTGGTTTAAAATAGTTTTTGTTTTGTTTAAAATGGAGATCATGATAACATACATCAGAATAACATGTTCCAATCTTTTAAAAAAAAAGATACTCATTTGAATCATTCATAATAATTGCTCATTCATAAACACCTGGGCTGCGTTTCCTGATAATGTTGTCTCTTAGCGCGCTACGAATACGGTATAACTTAACTAAAGGTATAGCATTTATAGACGTGTTCCCCGAACCATACCTTAGGAAGCTGCTAAAGATATATACCTTCTTACGTGCGACGTTACCCGGCGCTGTCCCTGGCGATGCTACTGATATCGACGGCTCGAGAATCAGTTATTCACTCGTGCAGGGGCTAGTTCACTGCGTTATGTGAGAAAGCGGTGTTCTTTATAAAAGAAGCACTTCAGCACATTAGGACTCATGGGATATTATAAAACATAATCCAAACTATAATAGCCTAGCCTACTTAAAAATGTTATCATATTTTGCATAACCATTTCAAATCTGTTCAAAAAGCATTTTTACGTACTTCTCTTTTCCATTTTAGTTCGCTGAGGTGGAGCTGCGATGAAATATTGTTCTCGTAAATACCTTCCAGCAATTCAGTAATAAAAGTGTACATCTTTTGTATGGTGCTTGGCAGTGATATAAAATGATTTAAACAGTGAATTTTGAATCTTTTGTAAACTCAGAGATGTGGATTCAGACAGCATTTGAATCCCCACACGACCTGTTTGTCAAAAAACAGTAGGTAATTTGGCCAGGGATTTTTACGCAGGTTGGGTGAGAAAAAAACACTGACATTATGGATTCGGACAGCAATCAAATCACAGACTTACCCCTGTAAATGTTTAAAATTGTATTCTTCGCAAAGTCCTAACTGCTTTTTCTCAATGTTTCTCCCTCTGTACAGGCTGCCAGGAGGAATCCGTCTCTACATTGTTGCTGTTCCTTTTTGATCCATTTTCTCCTGGAGTTCTTTCTGGTGTCAATAAAGTGTCTTAACTTTAATTGTGTCTGTTCATTATACTAGAGACAGTTAGACACAAAATTAAGAAGATATTGTTCAATGTCAGTATAGCCTACTTTTTAAAACGGTCCCCCCAATATTATATATTTTTTTGCTCCGCTCTGTTTTTAGGATGACAAAAAGGTTTAAAAGTTAAATTTTAAGTCTACCTTACAGCGACCATCAAAATAGATAGCCAATCAAATAAAAGAAGGCGGGGTTTACTGTTCACAGAAGCAGCGTATTCCATCAGTTTAACGTTGAAAGAGTGCGAGGTAAGATGGAAGTGTCAAACTATTCGACTTTTTTTTCTTGAATATGGACATTTTGAGTAATTCAAGTTGCATGTGTTCATTATCTAAGCTATTTTATCAATTTAAGTCTCGGGGCAATGTTGATTACAGTTTCTGTGCTGCTGAGAGTGAGTGTTGCTGCAGTGCGATCTCCGCTCTCTGTGTGTGTGTGTGTGCGTGTGTGTGTGTGTAAGTGCGTGCGTCAATGAATGCAGCGCATGGTGTCTAATGTAAGGAGTAGCCCAAAAGGTTCGGCCTAAATAAATAAAGGTCCTATAAAACCCATGCAGAGCGGCCAAAGATTTACAGCTTTGCATCGTTCAAACATCGGCCGGAGATCATTTGCGATCAAAGGCCGATGTCGCGGCGACATTTTGCCGATTAGCAAACGATCTCTGAGCGACATCGTGTCGATGGAACTTTGTACATCGGGCCAACGTCGGCCCGACGTACGTGTGCTATCTGGGAATTAAGTGTGTGTGTGTGTGTGTAGGCTATAATGTGTAATTATACACACACAATGTGTTACACACACAATGTGTAAACTAGACGGTCATAGACAGACAGATAGATAGATAGATAGATAGATAGATAGATAGATAGATAGATAGATAGATGTAGATGATGAGTGGATGTATGGAGGGAGGGATGATAGGGCGTTCACTATATTTTATTTTGTAGTCAAACAATAAAGAATTTTTTAAAAACATCCGTTTGATTAGAATAAATGAATGCTGTCATCTAGTGGTAGAAATACAACAACGCAGCTCAACCCACTGCTGCTGATGTAAAATAATACGTCATAATGCGATATAAGTGTCGAGACAAGCGACTTATTAGTTTATTATAATTTAAATCGAATGTTATAAATGTTTGTTATTTATTAGTTATTTCATTAGTTTTCGTTGTTCTTGTTTTAGGCTAGCAGTAGCATACCCTAAAAGGGTTGGCCACGTGGTAAAACCACTTACAGTAGCCTAGCTGTCCCTAAACAAATGTTTAGATTGCATCTCTAGTCTTTTCCAACTAATGTGCACGAGCTGTAAAAATGCTGTACAAGCTTTTATCGACCCCTAACAAAAAGTAGTGCAGTGTGTGCCGGTATCCGCTAGAGGGCGACAATACTCTGTGTGGACCCTATGGTGTGGACAGTTGGCACAGATTTTGCATTGAAATGGAAAAACACCAACAGGTGGTCATAGTGTACTGAGAGTGAATATATTAATTATCAGTTAACTATTTTCAGTCAAGTCGTCTTTGAACAATTGAATTACTGCACATAAAGGGTGTGATGCCATTCAAACAGGGTCAGGAGATTTACAGTAACAGTGAGTAGAAGCAAACTGCTAAAATTAGCAGGAGAGATTTCAGTCACATCTGGAAATCTCTCTCTCTCTCTCTCTCTCTCTCTCTCTCTCTCTCTCTCTCTCTCTCTCTCTCTCTCTCTCTCTCTCTCTCTCTCTCTCTCTCTCTCTCTCAATAAATTACTTCCAGTCTTGCTTGAGAACTAGGAGCCTCGCTCCCTCACATGAAAGGCGTGTGTGTTTGATGAAAGGGTTGTGTGTGTGTGTGTGTGTGTGTGTGTGTGTAGAGGGCAGTAATTACAGCTATTCTCCAGAGCTGATAGTCAGAAGCCGCCACAGACATGGTCACACCCCTTCCTGTCTGAGAGAGCCGATCCATGACTCCTGCTGCTAATACAACCTGAAGACTCACATCTGCCTCGACATCACACAGTTTGTTTGGACTCTAGGCCTACTCACTATTCTACTGTAAATGTCACAGTTCACCTCATCAGTCACAAAGGATATGAATATAAAAAATGTTTTATTGATTGAACATACTAATACATTTAGAAAAGCAACTGAAGGTTTTGTATCAAAAATAATTTTGGATTATTTGATTGACATGTTCAGAGGTATTTATCTTGGATGCAGTCTCTTTCCATTTCTTATTTTCATATCACTCAATGTGAGTCAACACCAACAGATACAACATTTATAAATATTGGCTAGACAAATGTATTTGCTATAATGAATATCGTGCACAACAACTGTTGTAAATAAAACATAGGAGAATGTTTTACAAGAAAATACCATTTCAGATTAAATTTTTTCATGTTAGGCTACGTGCAATTTTTTTGTAATTATTAGTCAAGTTTATTAGCAATTTCTATTCACACCTATTTTTTCTAAGTCAAACCCAAACAATTATAGCAACATTAGCCAACAGTAAAAAAACAAAAAAATATCAGATTTTTTTTATTCAGCCTAGCCTACTACATACATAGCTTATCAGTTTAATTGTATTTACAGAACTAAAAGGATAGATGTGGAACATAGAAAATAGTGTAGATAAGTAATAAAACAGATGAGGTGTGTAAAATCTCGTTTTATTTAACAGCTGCATAAAAAGCCAGCACTGCTTGTCTGCGTCTGGGCGTTTCGCGCATGCGCACTCATCTTTCTACTTTTTTCCAGGCCAGTGCGGCAGGCGGACCGCAGGGAGAAGAAGAGATTTTAAGGACAGTTACAAAAGTTAAAGAAGAGGAGAAATGATGACACAAAACAGTGAACTCATCGACCGCCTCTCCTCGCCATTAAACGTGACATCCCTCATCATGGCGCATGTGTCACCTATGAAATATTGATTTTTGTCATCTAACGTTACACGAACTTGAGGATATAATGCCGGGAAACGGATGAGAACTACCGCAGACGCTTGGAATCGCTTGTTGGATATTGAATCCGGCGCTGGGGGATGCAGTTGGGATTGTTTTCGTGTATATAATCAATAAATGAGAGGAGGATTCTTGGACTGCACGAGTGTTTGGGGCCGATCCGTTATATTTCTCATCATATTTGAGCATGGGAATGTCGTCCACCGCTGTGATCTCATAGTCCCGTGGGACGTGATGCAGCCACGCGTAGATGTCAAGATGGGTGATGCCGCAGAGATCAAGGAGAGCAAGAGGACGTTCATCGTGCCGACCATCAAATCTGTGGATCACTATGATTTCACAAGGGCCAAGATATCGTGCAGTTTGACGTGGCTCATCGCCAAAGCCTTTGGATCTGGTAGGTGGCGCTTGAAGGTTTGAAAATCAATATTTTTAGTGCTGGAAGAAGTTGTCACAATAAGGGCAATACTGTATCTTAATTGCTTAAAGATACACTGGTTTATAAATTGGGGGTCCCGGACCCCTAAGTGGGTCGCAATGGAGTGCTTGGGGTCCGTGGAAATCTTTCCAGGGAGAATTTTTTTTTAAAATAATCAAATATTATATTTAAATAAATTAGAGTAATTAACTAAAATGAATGTGTATAAAATAAATAATAAAATAAATGTGTAAATGAATACATTATTATAATGAGTATTATGTAGGCTAACTTAAAATTAACTTTAACCTATTTTAGACATTTATAGTATTAATTTTTCACAGTATAAATACTATATAGTTCTTATAGACTATATGTCTTTTAAATGTTTAGGATGGGTCCCTTGCACAAGAAGGACAATTATATTTAGAAGTCAGTAGCCTAACATTTAAAAGGTTGAAATCCCCAGGTTTAATATACCCTTTCAGTAATTGTTTTGTCTTTCCTAACTATGTTAATGTTAACATTTATCTGTAAAGCCTGTTTAATGGCACTTTCCACACTGTGACAACTTACCCCATATAGTATGACAACATGCCTTTGCTATTACTCACCAACACCATGTATTCAATCAACCGTCTTTTTTCCTGCTTGGCAATCAGCCTTTTTGTTGGCAAATCTTTAAAATATGTCTATATCGAAATTGACTTTAAAAATAAACCTACCTTAAGAAATGTTGACTGGAGTAAAGAAGTGACAACATACCCCGGTCTTCCCTATAATGTTTCACTGCAGGGCATATTTTACATTTTTGCGACATGAGCGTTTATTGGAGGTAACACAATTATGAGGAGAGAATTAATTAACTAATTTGCATAAACACTGTTATTCTCTTAGGAGTCATAAACAAGATAAAAAGTTTAACCCCCAGTTTCACAGACAAGGTTTAGCTAGTCCCAGAAAAAAATGCACGTTTAAACTGTTTTAATTGAAAGCAACTTGCACTGGGATATCTTAAAATATGTCATTGCCATTGATTTGTCTCAAGATGCACACCAGTAATGTTTTTTTTCCTAAGGCATGTTAAAAAAAATACTTAAATGTCCTGATTGAACTAAGGCCTAATCCTGGCTTAATCTAAGCCCTGTCTGTGAAACCAGGCCAAAATCTGTCATTTTAAGGTGTTTTGAGTGCTCATGTGGCTCACGAGAAGCAGTATACAGAGGTTAAAAATAGTGAATTTGACAAAAATCTACATGGTGGTACTAGTAACTATTTCCAAGTCTGCAGAAATCATTAGCCTAGATCCCTGCATAGACTCATGAAAGGCCACAGGCTGGCTTATGGCTCTGTGTCCGTCCCCACAGTCCGTAATAAATGCTTAAAGCAGATTCCCCGCTTCTGAACACTGTAATAGGATTGAAATTTTCCAAAATAACTCCCTATGGAGGATGCTGGAAATAACATATAAACACAGACAATCAAACTTGCATGGACATAAAGCAATGTGGCTTTTATTGCTAGAGCGCCCACAACAGAGATGCCTGTGGAGTGCAATGCAACAGGGCCAAGATGAAGACGGCTCCTGACAAAGGTGTGTGTGTGTGTGTGTGTGTGTGTGTGTGTGTGTGTGTGTGTGTGTGTGTGTGTGTGTGTGTGTGTGTGTGTAAAAAGCTTTTTTTGCTGGTGTACATGAACTCTAATGTGGTTGATAAAGCATGGATTTACTCTGATCTCTATTGCAGATGTCTCTCTCCCCTATATCCCCTATATTAGTGCTGACAGTGACATTAACAAAAACTACTCTGGTACTACCATTGTTTTTGGACATAGCAGCTCTTGTGAAAAAGAAGTGTGCTTAACTGTATTGAAAGTACACTTATAGTGGACGTCTAATCTTAAAAGGCCATCTCCCTCCTGAACAGTTAAATGCCTCCCAAGACCAATCTTAGTGGAATACTCCCACAATATCTTGTTGATTCACTTTTATTTACTATCCATAATACTTTTAACTGTATATGTTCATATCTAAATATGCCTATTCAGTGTATTTTCACTTTTCATATTTTTATTTTTCATTTATTTTTATTTTTTTACAGGGCTTTAGATTTATTTTCCACTGATTGCACTGGTGCTACCAACTTTCTCAGTTGGTCGCACCAGCACATGATTTGACCTTTTTTTTTGCTACAACATGGGATTAATCAATGTATGCTGATGAATAGTTGTCTTAATCTGCATACCCTAGTTTTACACTGATCATGTAAAAAGACTGACAGTGACACGAGACCTCATGTTGGCAAAATGTTTTAATCTTTTAACTATCAAATGAAATTGAAAACCATAAAAACAAAAAAAAATGTATGCGAGAGTCGCAACACAGATCAGCAGCAGGAGTCCGATTTAATATAGCATATCATGAAAGTGAGGAGCTGACTGACGATGACGGAAGCTTTGGTAAATTCACCTATATAGCGATTTTGCTAATTTGAAAGCAAAAGTAAAATGCGCACAGGCATTCATAATGTGCGTGTCCACTGGCGCGGATCGAGCGTTTTCAGTTCATTCCTATGGAAGCTCAAGCTTCATTTACCAAGAAAAATGATCTGTGTGCATACTTGGCAGTTGGCAACAATGCTCTTTCTGATTCTGAAAAGTATATTTTGTATTAATATTGCATTATATCATTTATATTATATCATGGTCTATCTGAATACTCGATTTAGATGGCCTGGAAGGTATGCATTAAAACTGTTAAGGCACTGATAGTTCCATGCAAATAAATGTAATCTTACAGCACTACTTTATCTCTGTCTACATTAAAGGTGTCAGAATGTTAGATCTTGTTACGAGCCTCAACTGACGAAATAACCATAATTTTGACCCTTCCAGTCAAATATTGCACTGCAAACATCAATAACAGCTTTACCTTGTCAATGCTGGTAAATGACCATGGTATAAGTGAGATAATCCATGACTAACAGTGCATTAAACGATTTATGCTTCACGTTGGGTGTTTCTTTTTCCTCCACAGTGTGCATTAAAATAGTTTAATGCACCGCTAGCCATGGATTATCCCTTACTGAAAAAAAGTAATATTAGGCTACTTAAGTGTACTTACAATTTCATTGCTATTTTTCATAACACACTTAAGGACACTTTTCAAAGAGTGCACTTTATAAGTTTTAATTTAAAGTACATTTATGATATAATAATCATTTGTCATGCTTTAGAGAAGTACACTTATTAGTGTACTAGTTGACAAACATACTAAAGCACATGCACTTGATTTTAATTTTAACTGTAGTTTGTTATTCAGTATTACATTTAAATTATACTTTAAATTTACTAAATTGCAACTTCATAATTTCAAATGTGTAATTGCAAATATATTTAAACACATGACATAGAAGTTTTAATAGAAATGACAGTATATATTGTAGTTGCCGTGAATGCTTGTCAGTATATTCAACAGTAACCATATTTTAAAGACAATTATAAATTATAAAATTAACTAAATTTCATTCTTAAGTGGGTCCAAAAAAGGATGTTTTCACAATTGTTAAGACACTAAACCCCATTCTCTGAACTAAATTCTCTCTAGCCTAAACCAATTTGTCGAATAAATCACTCTTTCTGCAAAACCTTAAAGAAGTTTAGGAAGTTAGACACTATTTGCAAATCTCATGCACTCTTTTTTTGCAAAACTCTAAACACATTCTCACACACTAAAACAGATTTCACACTGTGATACATTTGTCTCGCAAAACACTAAACACAAGAGGCAAAAGTTCAACACTAAAAACAGTTATCGTCGTTTACACACGTTTCAAAATTGTTCACACCTTGTTTCTAATGATGTGATCATACCACCTGTACAAAACATAAGCCTATCCTTGATACCAACTATAGATGGAAACATTCTGAGAGGGAGAAGAGGAAGATCTAAGAGGTGGTGGGCGAGGAGGAAGAGGATGAGAAAGAGCAAGGTGTAAAGAGTGTTATCAAGGCTGGATCTGTCAGACTAGAGGGTTTTTTCTCTTTGCCTGGCAAGAGACAACATTGCCTGTGATGTGCCATGTAGGCTAAATGCCATGTAGGCTAAATACCAAGAGTACCATGGTACTGTTTTTGTAAGGGTGATAACATCTCTCCATCAGTCACCGTTCTTCACAGCAGAATGAAACGGCTGATCAGCATGAGAAACAAACACAGGAAAATGAGCCCCACCATTGCAAGGCATCCTTAGATTGAAAAGAGAGTCTGGTGGATGTCTGTTCATTCAGATACTTTGCTCAGAAATGAAAAATAAACAAGGTCACTGACTAACAGATGTTTTGAGTGCCTGTAGGCCTTCACGGCTGTGTTTGTTTCATGTTGTGCTGTCTTTACCCCCAGCCTTAACATCTGTGGCATACTGCACATACCACGACAGAGAGCATTCGTTCCTGTTACATCACTGAAGCCTGAGGGGTGATGGGAGTGTGCGATGTTCACATGTGACTGTGTGCACTGTTATTCTCTACTATAACACACTGTATGTAACGTCCATGTTACATATGAGAAATCAGTAGTGCTGATAGTGCTTCTTAAGATGATAGTGTCAGCAGATTTTTTAATGAGACTGATTAAATTAATGTTTTCCTTAATGTTAATGTTATGAGAAATGTAAATATCACAACTGGCAAGTCTACCACTATAAATTTATATTAAAAAAACACACACACTAAGCCACAAATGACCCAATTTTCTTCCACAAAAGTCGACATTTTTTTAATATTCTGGCTGTTCTTTTTTCCTTTCCTATGTTTTTTTAGTATAATAAAAGTAAATGGGGGAGTAAGGCTGTGAGAAACATGCCCAAATTGATGCTCTCCTTTCTGTGTTCAGGAGAGTTTATAAGAGAAGAGGCATTGCCTGATTTGTAAAGTGTTGTTTTGAATCAGATATGTTTAATAAATTATTATTTGATCCTGCTCAAGATATCGGTCTAATTATTAATTTACAAATTGAACCAGTTCTTCAGTTTAAACTAGTTGAGAACAACTGGAGGGGAAGATTATCAGAGAATTATTACTTTCATTTTGGTCTCTTTTTTTATATGATAACATACAGATAACTTGGACTATAACGCATAAGTATTACAGGTCATTTTTATGATTTTTTAATAATGCTTTTAGTGTCTTTTTTAAGAAAGTAAACATGGAAGCGCTTGGAATTAAATCTTGAGTAAATCATGACAGAATTTACACTTTTGGCCCAACTATTTCTTATAAACATATGCCTAGAAGAATATCTTTAAAATCCTACAGAATGTAGTATATCTGCAGTAAAAACATTTTTAATTGACCTTAGATTTTAATTTCATAAATGAACTGAGTTATGTTTTCTTACAGTAACATTTAAACAAAAGCACAGAGTTGGACTTCTGAAAGGCTTTCGTGGGTCGTGGTGACTTGCTGCCTCAGGCTTTTCTCTCTCTGACCCCTCACTTCCTCCCTGTGTTTGTCATGCCTTCGAGAGCCGCTTCCTGCCTCTGTCCGAGTTGGGATGAAACGCAGGGGAAAAACCTTTCCATAATCAGGCAGCTCTTTATGAGCATGTTCAGGAAAAACTGCAAGCTTTACAGAAGGTGTGTGTGTGTGTTTTATGTTTTTGGCTCTGAACTAGTGAAGACTGGCAGGGAAAGGGTTTCCATTGACGCAGCAGCTTTTCATAAAGGTTAGGGGGAATGATTTTAAGAGTTTTCAATATGCCTCTGTAAATATTGAAAACACAATGACTGTTGCCAGCAGTTTTAAGTGAATGCTAATGGAGGAAATAAGTGATGGATAATGATGGTCAGCTAGTCATTCAACAACTGGTAACACTTTACAATAAGGTTCATTAGTTCATGTATTAACTAACATGAACTAACAACCAGCAATACATTTGTTAGAGTATTTATTCATCTTTGTTAATGTTAGTCAATAAAAATACAGCTATGCATTGTTTGTTAATGTTAGTTTACTGTGCATTAACTAATGTTAACAAATACAACCTTTGATTTTAATAATGTATTAGTAAATGTTGAAATTAATATGAATTAAGATGAATAAATACTCTAGAAGTATTGTTCATTCTTAGTTCATGTTAACTAAGGTAGATAACTAATGTTAACTAATGAACCTTATTGTAAAGTGTTACCCAACAACGAAATAGATCATTAGTGTGAAAGATTTTATTTTATTTTAATATTTTAAAAAAAACATCTTATGTAAATGCCCCGTAAGAAACTTGTCCAATTGGGGACCGGTGAAATCAAAGCTATTCCAATTATACAGGACTTTTTTGAATTAGTTATTTTACATTTATTTGCATACGCTATATGCGTTTTACAGGCTTTTAGAGCCTGGTTAAACTGGATGGCAGGTGCTTAAGATACAGTTCAACCGTAGTACAGCTGTTTAGGGAATTCACACTGAAGACACCTGCAAAAATCACTTATGCCCATTGCCCGAAACACATTGTACGATTTTGGGATGTCCCACCCATACGAAAGATGACCAATTGTGGCATTTTCTCTGGATGTGGTTTCTAAACGCTGATCTTACGTCGCACAGTGATAGAGGTTCAAAGACGGCCGTTGTCACGGTCTTGTGTCCCAAGATAGCCTGTGATCATTTTCTGACAGTGTCAAAAATTTAGCATGATCATCTCACAGTGCGTTTGCTGCTACGACCTACGTCTACTGACTAGCCAATAAAAATGCAGCATGAAATGGCGTATTGATCAATGCTACATGGTGCTAAAACTTAAAACTACTTTTAGTTTTACCTCAAGCTCCATTTACAAAATTGCCATGCCAAGTTAGCCTCTTTTCCCTAGCCATGACCGCGTCCATATTCTCCTCTTTTGCTTCCTCCTCTTTTTTTGCCAGTGCGATTAATCTTGCCCTATTTGTTTACCACTAGCGCATGCTGATGATCAAGTTTGATTCTCCTATACTAACTTGCATTGTAGCCTACGATTCAATAGGTGTCATCATCATACAGTCTACATACATGGCGTACCCAAGTTTAGTAGATCCACGTCGTACAGTGTGATTTGTAGGATTATTGGTAATCCTATAGATTTATAGGATTGCTGAAATCACACAGTCTGTATCAGGCATTAATGTAGTATCAGGCATTATCAGTCTGTATCAGGCATTAAACACAAATACAATAATGCATGTGTTTAAGAACATCTAACAGAAATGTTACTGGTCCTTTAAGACACTTTTCCTGCTGCTGAAAAAGAAAATCAACAAGCACACAGACTTAGCTGATTAATAGACATTTGTATTTATCTATCTAATTATTTTAATCTTAAAAGTCCCCCCCCCCCCATCATTTTGTTATTTGTAATGTTTATTTTTAAACAGGAACTGTACTGCACCTTTAAGACACATTTCCTGCTGCTGAAAAAGAAAAAGAACACACATACACAAAGACATGCTGAAAGGAAATGACCCGGGAAGAGCAGGAATCTACATTGCCTGTAGTCTGACTCACACTGAAGCATTATGGGATGCCAGGAATTTCCTTGGCCTTCTAGACTCAGATATTTGCAGTCGCACTTCAGCGTCAGAAACAGAGCTGAATTGTCAGTCTGTTTGCAGATATTGTCATCCTGATGTTTTTCATTTCTGTTTACATGCATAACAACTGCTTTTTTTTTGTGGGCATGTGCTCGTGACTCAGTTTTTGCTGGCCTGTACATGGGTGTTTACGTTTGTGTGTGTGTAATTGTGTCAGCCCAGTGATTACAGTCTGTGTGTGTGTGACTGAATTCATGCATGCCTGTACCTGTCTGTTTTTTCTGTGTTTGGATCTATGGTGCTATTCTGAAGAGCTTCAGTAAATCAGATTAAGTGAGAGCCATAATGGGATTAGTTTGAAAACAGTGTGTCTTTCTTTTCAGATTCCACTCATTGACCTCACATCAGTCTGTCCGACCAAGCATTGATCCTGAATCAGATTTAAAGGCACATTAGGTTATTTTTTTTCCACCTGAAGAATTGCATAGAACTGGTTTTTGACAAATATGTTCTACCCACCTCACATGACTAGCATTACCCTCACATTACCCTCCAAACTCTTGGATACTTTTACATTTATTCATTTAGCAGACGCTTTTATCCAAAGCGACTTACAAATGAGAAACAATAGAAGCAATTAAACTAGCATTAGGACAACAGTATGTAAGTGCTATGACCCTTCACAGTACAATCCAATGCAATTTTATTTTATTTTATTTTTTTATAATAGATAAGAAAGTGTTAGTAGTACTGGATCAAGTGCTCAAGTGCTGCCGAAAAAGATACGTCTTCAGCAGTTTCTTAAAAATGGCTACGGACTCAGCGGACTTTTGGTTGCGTAATCAATCACAGTCTCTCCCTTTCTCTCTTTAGACTGTGTACCCGTGGAGTTGGACGATCCGTTTTACCGGGACCAGTATGATCAGGAGCATGTGAAGCCACCGGTCGTGTCTCTGCTGCTGTCCGCGGAGTTGTATTGCCGCGCGGGGAGTCTGATCCTCAGGAGCGACGCCGCTAAACCTCTGCTTGGTCATAACGCCATCATCCAGGCCCTCGCTCAGAAAGGCCTCTACGTCACTGACCAGGAGAGACTCGTGACTGAGAGAGACCTCTGCAAGATCCCCATACAGATGGCAAGTGATTTGGCACTACACCTTTTTTTCTGTTGCAGAACTGACATATTTTCAGATTTAGAGTGTAAGGGATACGAATGTGCGAGAATATTAAATTATACTGCTACTGCAAGTCGAATTTTTTTTTTTTTACACAATGTTTTTCTTTATATTTTTTACAAAGGCTATGTTTAAATTACCATCATGTTATATATATTTTTTACACAATTAATGTTTTGCTTTATATTTTTACAAAGGCTATGTTTAAATTACTGTCATGTTAATGTAATATTTTAAAAAGTGTATTTGTAGCGGAAAACCAAATAATTTAATAGGGGATTATCCATAGACATGTATAGAAAGGCTAGATGGCTCAAGGCGGAGTCAGCTGTGTCGTCACTTGGCGGCCATCTTAGGTCAGGAGACTGCGCTGCTGCTCCCTGCTGCTGTGGACGGAAGGTGAGTGACATACGCCAACTAAAATGCTCGTAACTTGCTGAATTCTTGACGGATTTACAAACGGTTTGGTTTATTACAAACCTTATTAACGTGGCTATGATTTGTGCTGATGCTATAATTTTTCACAAGTATGCAGTTAAATAGCCGCATCCCTGACGTTTATGACACACCAAGCCGTTTGAAAATCGTTTGAAAATTGAGCAAAATATAGTTATTTCAGCACTACATGCACAATAGACTTTAATGTTATAACTGGACGAGCGGTCCTGTCCTAAGATGGCCGCCGTGTGACGTCGTCGGGTCCCATTGGCTCTCAGTGCCGGTAAGCTATCTAGCCTTTCTATACATGTCTATGGGATTATCACGCTGATACGTAGTACTTCCGCATTCAGTGATCTTTGTGCACTGCCACTTCCGGTGAATCACTCATCACTCTGGCGAACCCATGATGGACGACCCTAAGTTTATTTATACTGCATCCCCACCTCTGCATTAAATATTTATACAAACATACGTGCTACCTTGTTTTATTTTAAAGTTTGGCCCTTCATCCCGGCGAACCGCTTTAATCCACTTCTTCCTTAGACTCAGTTCAGTCGGGAATCCATGGAAACTTAAATAAGGTTGGCGTTGTTTGTTTGATTGACAAAGTGGAACAGAGCAGTGACATCTAGCCTTCGTTTCAGCCTTTGTTGAACTGCGCCGGAAGTGGACATGCACAAAGTTGAAAAATCCCGCCCATGAAACCCGGAAGCGTGATAATCCCCTATCGTAAAAGATTTTGCATGCGTTGGTTTTGTCTGTGGCGGCGGGTTCAGAGAAATGTCCACTCAGAAGGTAAGCAAGGTGAGGGAGTATTTTGACAGCTTTATAAACTATAATAACTGGCTTAAAGGAACACTCCGACTTTTTGGGACTTTAGCCTATTCACCTTATCCCCCAGAGTTAGATAAGTCCATACATACCTTTTTCATCTCCGTGCGTGCTATAAGTCTGTTTGACGCGTCACGCACCCACCGCTAGCCTAGCTTAGCACAAAGACTGGATGTAAATGGTTGCAGCTAGCATACTAATCCAAATAAGTGACAAAATAACGCAAACATTTTCCTATTTACATGTTGTGATTTGTATAGTCACAGAGTGTACAAAAAACAAAGTCACATGAGACACAGACATATTTTAACTGTATAAATACTGGGAACTATATTCTCTGAAGGCGAAGCACTGCTACTTGGGCGGAGTGATAACCGCAGCACCTAAGACGCGCCGTGGTGAGGAGCAGAGAGTTCATTCAGAGCACGTCTCAGGTGCTGCGGTTATCACTCCGCCCAAGTAGCAGTGCTTCGCCTTCAGAGAATATAGTTCCCAGTATTTATACAGTTAAAATATGTCTGTGTCTCATGTGACTGTTTTTTGTACACTCTGTGACTATACAAATCACAACATGTAAATAGGAAAATGTTTGCGTTATTTTGTCACTTATTTGGATTAGTATGCTAGCTGCAACCATTTACATCCAGTCTTTGTGCTAAGCTAGGTTAGCGGTGGGTGCGTCAAACAGACTTATAGCACGCACGGAGATGAAAAAGGTATGTACTATGGACTTATCTAACTCTGGGGGATAAGGTGAATAGGCTAAAGTCCCAAAAAGTCGGAGTGTTCCTTTAACTTTCATGAACTTGCTTGAACTTTCACTCCGGTGCCAACTTTACTGGATAATTTTCATTTTTGGGTGAACTATCCCTTTAAGCTTGCTTATAGGGTTGTTATACTACAGGTTCTGAGGGACAATACAGTATGTAATTTTATATCAAATTAAAGGAGAACGTTATGAATGAAACTTATTTGACACTTGAACAATTGCCATTATCAACACTTAAATAACGTATAGTTGTCAGTACACCTCAGGCTTTCTTTGCAGTTTTGCTACCTGTCATGTACACATACTTTTCTTACATGTGAAGCGTGTTTAAACCCGGACACACAAGGGGTTGCCTTGGTAACGAACAACAATACCTTAACAGGCTGACTTATGTGGACTGACTACTATCAGCCTAAAGGTATCAATCAGAATTTTAATATCAGTGCATGCATCCCTGGTAACAACTGAAGCTAAAAGTGTTAAATTGCAAATCAACTTGAATATCCGTTTTTCATACTAGGGGAGAGCGGGGCACAACCTAACGCATTTTGGTTTTGGCTCAATTATTTAAAAAATAATTAGGTTAGATTCATCTTTTTTTTTACACAAGAAACATACACATCTCTGCTACAAATTAACACTTAAAGTTTTTTTCTAGGACCTTCCATTTTCGTACAGTTGCACTGAAAGTGACCGAAGTGCAAATGTTACAACTTACCCCATAAGCGGGGTTAGTTGTAACAGACAGAGGGGTTAGTTGTAACACTTGTAACACACATAATTCAGTACTATTTTATCTGTATAGTTTGATATTGTTTGTACATCTGTATAGATAGATATCCATACATCCATCCCTCATCCAATCATCCTTCTATTATGGATCAATATCATGGATAGAGATATAGGAAAGGGCTGCACAGTTTTGCATGCAAAATTATTATTATTATTAATAGTAACAGTAATAATAATAAAAACAAGCTTAAAATCACATTTAAAGTGTTTATTACATGAAAACAGGCAATATTTTTAATAAATAAACAAGTGATCAATATAGTAAACAAATCCCATAGCCTACAATATTGTGAACACTTGGCGGCTTAGTTGTAACACTGTGCTACAACTAACCCCGCTGTGTAAAAAATATTTTAAACCTAGCTAACAGTTGCTAGGAGTTGCTGACATGTTTCAAAATGGTGCCATGTTTTAGCCAACAAGACAGTGATTAAGGCAATATAAAGTTAGATTTGGTGACATACACACACAACTCAGAAACAGAAAAATACGTATGATGAAAAAAAATACTTAGATGGTGTCAAAACACTCTTTGTCCCGTATCTTTACAAAATATTACCAAAACTATTCACAAATCCACGGGAGACCGTCTTCTGGCAGCGAGAGAAAAAGAGCGTAAACACAACCCGCGTGACCCTGAGTAACTATGTAAAAGGTCCGTGTTACATTTAGCCCCGCGTTAGGTTGTGCCCCGCGCTCCCCTATACATTATAATGTTGTGAATGATGACTAAATTTACTTGTATTAAAAACTATGGATTTTCATTTGTAGTCTTTTTTAAATTTTGTATTATTATTAATTATTTTGACAAAATAGTATAGAATTTTAATATCGACTAATAATTGCTTATTAGTATTGACCAACATTTTAATATCAGTGCATCCGTAGTACCGACTAAAGCTTTCATCAGTCTGTCGTAACGCCTTCATAGTGAGTTTCAATGCTTAATATGTGGAAATTATTTTGGAGTGGCCATTATTTTCTTAATGTTTTCCTTGCTGTTACTATCATAAGTAAGGCAGTGATAACATGAATCTGCTGGTAGTGGACTGGTAATGCATACTGTGCTGCTTTTGGTCGCTATATGTAGGCTGCAGTGTGCACTTGATTTAAGGGTGTTGTAAGATGTAAAGTGTAGGGTGGATGAGGAGGAGAACTGGACACTGCCATATTAGGAACTGCTGATGTCTGCATTGCAGTATTCCCTTTCTCTCCCTCACTCTCTCTGCAGTAACAGTCAGTATCCTTTCAGTGTTCAATTTAGGTGCATTTACCTCTCTGAGAGCATTGCACTCAGTCTAGTCCATCTGTTTTAACACAGACATTACAGGCACATTAAGTCACAGACACATCCACAATCTTGCAGAGTCTCCCTACGTACAGTAAGCTTTGAAATGAAAACACATCAGATTTGTCTTTGCATCAGCCACAGCTTGTGTGTTTATGATTGGCAGGGTTGTTCAGATAAGATGTGCACATGACCTTCGTTTAGTCTCACAGTGTGCAAATCTCTCCCACTGATACACAGATACACCTTACCATGTCCACAAACGCAGGTCATTCTCCTGTCTCTGTAGGAGTTCACTCTAATATGTGCTCTAATATGGGTTTGCCTGTTGGCATGGCGATTAGCACTGCGGCAGTGGTGTTGAGGTGTGTGTGACTCAATTGGGGAGGAGAGGTCTGCACTGCTGTGAAACTGCATCGATGATATTCCCTTTAATCAGCATATTTCGGAGAAAAAGTGTCGACTGCACTGCACATATGCTCTCCACTCGACAATGCGACAATGTTGCAGGTTAAACACATAAGGTAATGGTTTAAAACTGTATATGTACAGTGGAGACTGAAGGTTCTGAAACCACTGATGAAAATGCTTCTGTTTTGTTCTGATTTTAAATAAAACATGTTGCTATTACCATCCAATCAATTCCTCATGGACAAAGTCCCCGCCCTACATTTTTTCACTTGAATATACGTCACAATAGGGGAAAAACTATAGTGTTTTCCGTTTCATGTCGTTTCATGTTAACATCTCAAAAAAATTGTTTTAGGGTTTCATGACCCTTTAAGGTGCGGTCAAGTTAGTCACATTAAACCTATATAAGTTTCTTTCTTCTGTTGAACACAAAAAGATATTTTAAAGCATGTTGGTAACCAAACAGTTTCTGGTCCCCATTGACTTCCATAGTATTTTTTTCACACAATGGAAGTTAGTGGGGGACCAGCAACGCATATAAGCTTAGAACAACTAAGGGTGAGTAAATTATGACAGAATTGTAATTTTTTAGTGAACTATGCCTTTAACTATTTGATTTCACCTAGAACGGGTTTTGTTCAGATAGATGGCATCATGGATTTGATCAAATACCAACAGATAAAAAATCAAAACCTGACAGCCTGTGCTAGAAATCTTATATCGGGCCATGCTTGGAACAAGACAGTGATCCAAAAAACAAACATCAAAATCAAACAAAATGGGTCACTGAGCACAAAACCAAGATCTGCAATGGCCATCCCAGTCCCCAGACCTGAACCCTATAGAAAATGAGTGGGGCTGAACTGAAGAGAAGAAGCACCAACATGGATCTGGGAATCTGAAGGATCTGGAGAGATTCTGTATGGAGGAATGGTCTCTGATCTCTTGTCAGGTGTTCTCCAAACTCATCAGGCATTATAGGAGAAGACTCAGAGCTGTTATCTTGGTGAAAAGGAGGTTGCAAAAAGTATTTAATAAAAGGGGGGCAAATAATTCTTACCAATGTGTCCTGGAGAAAAACATTTATTTCATAATGTGATTCCCCCCCCCCCCCCCCCCCCCACTTTCAATTATTTTATTTCAATGAAAGGTTAGATTTTTTATTTATTTTTGTTTTTTATACAATATTAAAAGGATTAACAATGCAGATTTTTTTTTTTACAGCCATATTTTATTAATAGGGGGGAAAATGATTCTGACCAGCACTGTAAACACTGCTGTACGGATCAAAGATGTAGTTAACGCTAGCTCACAAGATTATATCTGACAAATCCGCATGTGAATGTACACAAAGTTTTTTCCGATCCCAACTGTGGCATATTGAGAATTTGCATATGATTATTTTTATAGCATTAGTTTTTTTATAGCATGGTCTATTATGACTGCACACGTGTGTGGCAGGCTGGCAGAGAGATTTTTTTGGATGCTTGCTTACGATACATGCTTGGTAAAATACTTAAGATTAAAGATTAAAAAACTTAAATGCTTGTCAATCTGTTAGTATTTATAAGAGCTTTACATTTGCGTATTTAATTAGGTTTTTACTAATCAAACTGTCTAAATGGCAAAATATGAGCACATGCTTGAAAGCACGTGTTTCTTCTGAAATTGATTTATACAGCATGTTTGGATTTTAATCAAAAATTTTCTTCGTTATTTAGGGATGGTGAAAAGCCTACGCTTGCTGATCTCCCTGGATTAAACTGTCATTTGATATTTCAGTTGCTTGAGGAATTGTTTGGTTAAATGTTTGATCAGTTACATATTTGTTTTGGTTTACATGTCCTTTTTATAATTTTAATCAGAAAGTTACACTTTCTTTAAAAATGGTCAAAAAGATTTTATGCCAGTCACAGCCTATACATATAAATATACTCTTGTATCAAAGTTGAATAAGTGACATAATAGAAACAACATAATTTAAAATGGCAAAGCACAATCACATGGGACTTGTGTACAAATACACAAGTAATGGTTTACCACTGCTGCACTTTCCAAAGATAGGACTGTAATAGTATTTAAGTGTTTTATATTGGTAAATGCGTTAAGGAGAATACAATATGGAGTTATGGTCAGGCATTCCTCCAGGGACAACACTTCCACAAGAGGTCTGAGACCAAGAGTTTATGTTCCATGTCTGCTTTTTCATTAATAACAATCAAAGCTACTGTATGTATTTCAACAAACACTATAACATTTTCTATGTTCTGAGAAAGAGTGGTTCACTGCTGAACATGGACCTTACACTACTTTCTTCATACTCTGGTTAAAATGGCTTTACTGTCACCCTCTAGAGGACTGAAACTGGCACTGACTAACCAGACAACATGTGTTGATGTTTGATTCACCAACCTTTGCACACATTGTGTGTTTCAGCTTCTTTTATTGTTTCTAAAACTAAGTTCCAGGGGAGAATCTGATTTTAAGATAATATTCAGTAAAATTTGTAAGCAATCTAAATGTAAATGTAAGCTAAGTAGATATGTTTAATGTCTACTTGGGTCAAAAAAAAGATATACACTTTTTTAAAATGTATCTTATCCCTTTATTAATTTAGATAATGTGAAACATTGTGAAACAGTTATGTACAGTATTTAGCTGTAAATTATGTATGTTTCTGTCAGTATTTCAAGGCCTGCCATTTAAAACATTTGCATTTGTTTTGTTATAGGAAAATGTGTACTATTTTTTTAATTTTTTTTTAGAGTTCTCACCTTGCTGTCATCGACACTTTAATGATGGCGTACACTGTGGAAATGGTCAGCGTGGAGAGAGTGCTGACATGCATACAAAAGTTTACTCCTTTCCTCCTGAAGAGGACTTCCCTTATGATGCTGAAGAGGCAGTGACCAATTGGATCAATAAGGTGCGAATCCTACTGCATTCATTATCCACTTGTTACGTCACATGTCACCGTTTCCAGGTCCAAACGCTCTATCAGATGCAAAAGCAAACAACAAATTGTGCTAATATACACTCATTGTGCTCTCTACTGTGCCAGAGACGCTGTGAACCCATAGTTTGTAGTCTACACTGTGATTTTTTAAAAGCAAAGCCTTAATGTTTGATATGAATAAACAGTACTCATAAACGGCTGCATATACAGAATTCTCTACAGATACTGATTCTGATACAGATACTCAACCAGAATGCATTTTTTTCCCGCCATTGCTACGCATTTCTGCCCTTGACTGCTAAGTGGCGCTATAACCATATAGGTACAGAATTTGAATAAAGTAATCAATGTAAAATAACACTGCATAGCCTTCACTGTATAAATTAAATATAGATTCATTTAATTAAAGTAAAAAAAAGCCATTCAGTCAAGGGCAGTGAGTGATTTCTTTGTCCTTTGTTGTTGGATTAACATTAAGATTAGTACACAGCCATGTCATCCAAGATATTCATGTCTTTCTTTCTTCACTCGAAAAGAATTTAAGATTTGTGAGGAAAAAAATATTTTTTTCTCCATATGTAGACTTAAATGGGGTACAACGGTTTGAAGGTCCAAATTGCAGTTCAATGTAGTTTCAAAGGCTCTACACGATCCCAGACGAGGAATAAGGGTGAAACGATTGTCATTTTTATGGTCAGTCAGACACTATTTAAAATTGTGGTGCTTCTTATTTAGTGATAAAAAGCAGTTGCCTTGAATACCTCCCCGATGCTATATATAAGATAGGGTGTTCTCAAACAGAATGCTGCATTTTACGAAGCCTTTCGTTTCGGTCCTTCATTCGGCCTGTTTCGAAGGATGAGTATAAGGTATCCTTCGTGGCCTTAAATCACCCACAATCCTTTGCACACATTTCAATTCACGAAAATAAAGGTGGGAATACGAGTTTATTATGAAATGTAATACACAGATGAAAGCATATTTTGTTTTGCTGCCAATAATGTAAGCCACTGGGAGACACAGATGGCTGTCATTCACTGTATTGCATTAATAAAAAGCCAGTTAATATAAAAATTTGAAATACAAAGTTTTTTTCCAAAATTAAGTTTTAAATAGTAAGAGTTATATTTAAAAAATGTGTGTTTCTGAGTGCTTCTAATTGACTTCACTTTTCTCCGTTGAAACCTATGGGGTCGCTGTGTCCATTTATTTTACTGTCTATGAATCCGGCAGACAACACGCCGCTTTTTACTATGGAAAGACGACTGCGTGGGCTGGTTGTATCCCTAGTCATAGTTTATTATATAGTTTGTCTACACCACTTTAGGCAAACAATAACATTTTGAGGATGAAGCGAGGATGTGGCTTGAAAATAATGTTTTAATGCACTGCACGCGGCGAAGGCGCATCGCAAGTCACTTCAGGAGGAGGCGTGCTTAATGTTACTAAACAGTGACATAATGCACAGCACAGCTGACTACGGCAGCTGGATTAGTCCAAAAATGCGCAGTTCTTTGGCAGTTGGGTCTTGGTTGCCCCTGGCTCAGTTTGACAAGTCTAGAATTTTAACCACAGACATATGCAACCTCAAGTCAATACCAGCAGGTTCAATCAGTCTGATTGAATCTTGTGTTTATTTTAAATAGTTTTGAATTGTACATTTACACTTATCTTATTTTCTCATTGGATATGCAAAAATCCTGTTCTCATGTTCTATTTTTTTCATTTAACTGTAGATGCAGTAAAATGTAAAAAAAAAATTACGAAATGTTTAAACAATATTTCAACAACTATTTTTTTAAAGACTAAGACTAAGTTAAGACATGTACAGCAATTTACAAGTTAACTGTTTTCACTTAGAAATTCATGTTAAGCAAAAAAAAAAAAAAAAAAAAAAAATAGATTTTTAGTTACATTTGTTTTCTGTATTAAAACAATTTATTTTATATTGAGATCTAACTAACTAGAAATAGACAAAGATACTTCCACCCATCATTATTATATGATCTATTAATACATTATCTATCTGTCATCTTCGTATTGAATGTCGTAAGCCAGTGGTCCATCTATGGCAAAGCCAATGTAGAAGGACACTTTCTCAGTGCTGTAGCCACTTCTCACTCCGCCAAGAAATGCGGGACGCACAGGGATCTTAAGATTTCCATACTCTGTGAAGACCTCACCATCCTCAATAGTTCCACTCACTCTGAGGAGCTTGCTAGTTATTGGGGTTTCCTTAAAGATGTCTCCTGTTTGCCAAAGAATGTTGCGATCCCTCACATTCCAGATAGATCTATCAAGGAAAACTTTCGGCACCAATCTTTGTATTCCATCTGGTGTTTCCCAAGAAGAAGTGTGCAATGGTTGACCTTGTTCTATACATATGAGAGAAATTCTTTCTTGCTGAGATTCTTATTTTATCAACGTATATCTTAATGCCAGTGCTGCTGACATTTTTTCCTGGCCAGAGCAACAATATGGCAAGATAGAAAGGCTCTGGGTATTGGTGCTGTGTACCAACATCTTGCAAAATATCATTTAAAAGCTTATTGAGGTCCTCATAAGATTTTGATAACTTTGATTTTGGCCAGATCAACTTAAGTATTATATGGACAAGCAGATGATTTGTTTGTCCTTTGTAGTTTTGATGTCAGAATTTTCATGTATGAAGGAGTATTTTTCAGCAATCATTTCTACCGTCTCTTTCCTTTCCTCCAAAAACCGGAGAAGACCTGGAAATGTATCAGCCATGTTTTCCTCAAGGAATATTCGAGATTCCTCAATCTCCATATTCAAGTTCATTGTTGGTTTTTGCTTTCTCTCTTTTAGTTTTTCTTCTGCTGAGGAGCAAAATAATGAGATGTAGTTTTGGTAGTGTGCAGAGAGTTTTTTGAAATTCTTTTTGTCTTTTCCATCATCAGCACCCTTTTCTCTCATGTAAGTAAAGTAAATTTCAAGGAAGTCAAATGCCTCTTTCACCTGTGATTTTAAAGATGTCAGAAAGGGTTCATAGTCCTTAAGGACTGCAACCTATTCTTTACTGTATTCTTTTGTTGAAAACTGGATGTTTGTGCAAGACATTTTTCCTTTGAGAAAGCTCTGGATGTAGCGGTCTTTCATTGAATCACCATTCTCAAACAATTCCCGTTTTTTTGATGATGTCAAAACAGTCATGGTGGTATCAATTTCACCCATATAACCAGATATGTTATAAGGGCTTAACTTTCTGTGAAGTTCCTGTTCAGTTTCAAAAACATCATCTGTCTTTGCAAGGCTTTGAGCTCTTCTGAAAGCATTGGTTGCTGTGGTTGCTAACTCAAGATATTCCCTCAAGTCTTCAGCTGTGCATGTTTTTTCTCCTGCTTTTTACGGTCAAGTTATGTTTTTAATTCACTTTTTGCAACTTGTCCAACTGTATCTACTGTGTAGGAATTTTCTTTGATGGCTTTAGCACTGTTTGCCCATTTTTTAGCTTCTGCAAAGTTCTTCTCATTCAGATAAAAGTGTCTTGCAAGAGCTTGAGGAATTGTAAAGTCTTTATTAAACCGTTCAGAAGCTGCAATAAAGATTTCTTGAATTTTATTCAGCCCATCTTTTCCTGAGTTTATGTGTTCTATCAGCGGAGAAAACAGAGTGTCTTTCTCATAGTCTTCTGTCTTGCGTTGTCGAGTGATCAGCATGCTTTTCATTGACTGAACAAGAACATTTTTGACTGCAAATGTTTTAAAAAGGATATCACAATGCAACACGTTAAGAACTGTATCAGACCTGGAGCAGTTATATGTCTCCTCTAGTTGTTTGACACATGCTGTTGCAAGATGCTGATGAACAAAACGAATTGCTTTGAGTCCCCCATATTCATCAGCCCCAAATTCAATCAATAAACAGGCGTAAGGCTCCATTTTCTCCAGCACAGATTCTCTTCCCCACAATGCACATTTGATGCCAAGAAAATCTTCACATAAAGATCTTGAGATAGCTGGTTCAGCCACATATGAATTCAATAAAGCCAGTATAACAGAAGAGCTGTGCTTGTTTGCTTTCAACTTCAAAATCCTTTAGAATGTTAGATGCAACATTGTCAACATACTCGGGGTCAAAATTTGATTTCATGATCATAAAACTGTAGAAGTTCTCAGTTGTGAAAGACTTTATTTCTTGAAGTTCTTTCAGCTTCATTTCGAAAGCATGTTTTTCCTTGTCAGACAGTACTGCTGTAATGAACTCACTCTCAATGACAGTTTTGTAGTATCTAACTTTTGGGTTTTTTGTACGTATGCAGTTTAATATGACGACAAATGCACCTGTTTCTTTAGTTAATTTTCTCAAAGTGTGCTGGAGGTCGAGTGTGTTTTCTGTTTCCTCTGAGTCTTCCACTAATAGCAGGACTGGTGTTTTTGATGAATGCTCACTTTTCCCACACTTTATCAGATAAGCAACATGTTTGGCTACTTCTTCCTTTGATGTAGTGTTGTCTTTCAACACTGCACATCTGAAATCTTTTCGCAGATTCCACATCACATGCATGGCCATGGTGGTGCCGCCACACCCCTGGGTGATGAAAAAGATTCACCATGACACAAGTACTTTTGGGATCTTTGGTCTGAGATTTGATGATGTTCTCTAGTTTTGAATGTTTGTCTCGTTTTATAAATGGCTTTGCTGCAGGTTGCTCTGAGAAGTAGAAGTTCCACCATTTCACTTTGCCTCCTCTATAGAACTCAGATTCCGTTTTTAATTTTGAACTCTTCAAATTCCACAGAGCTCTCATCATATTCATTTTCACATTCGTTTTCACACAGGATATCAATGGATGTCATAAGGTCCTCATCTTTCTTTTGAAGAATTACAGAACTTCCCTCAGCAGATGGAAGAAGTCTCTGAGCATTTTGCTTGTTCTGTCCCAGTTTCAGTATTGTCCCATTGATTTCACTAAGCCTAAGTCATATATACTCCACTGAGTGATGTCATGTTCACATCTGGCTTGAAATGAAATCCCTCCATTTTTGGAAGGAAGAATCTGAAGTGCAGATACTTAAAATGTTCTCTGTACCACCAAGGTTTTTATAAAATGACATAAATGTTTCAAAATTGGATCATTCATGGCCTCAACAGTGGAGAGTAGGAGGAATATGACTAAGAATCGTCCTCTTGGAAGAGTGTCTGGGTTGCAGAGGAATGATATCATGTCTTGTACTTCTCCTGCTTTTGTGTTAACCATTCTCTTGATCTGAGTGGTTGGTCAGGTTCAGTGTTCAGGTCTTCTCTGCCATTACAAAATACCCAACTTGTTTGTTTGTACAAGTTAAGATTGTTGGCAACAGTTCCTGGATCTCCAAGGAACTTACTTGGTTTGTGAAGGGTTGCAATTCGAACATCTCTGTAGTTGTGGCAGGACCCATTTACTATAGAGTTTGGATCAAAGTCCAATACACAAAACAATTTCATGTTGTCATGAACTGTATATGCTGGAGTTGTTCAGGGTGACTTTTGTTTGTTACTATGATGAAGTATTCATAATGATCCAGTCTGCTTCCTCCACATGTCAGTAGATTCTTCAGCTTTCCCCCCTGGTTTGATGTTCCTTTGCTCTCTTGCCTCTTTTCTGCCTCCTTTCTCCTGTCATCCAGAACATTCATTTGGTCATTCATTCGAGTCAGTTCATCATGCAAGTCTTTTGGATTACCTATTTTATATATATCTCGGGTTTGTAGCTCCCTCTCTGATGAAGAGTGATTTTCCTTTGCTCTTTTTCCATTGATTGTCCTCATCTAGAGTCTGGGTATAAAACAACTTACCTGAACGATGCTGTGGGATGGAGCAACATCCACCTCTATGACATATTTGCCAGATAGAGTGCCGTCAGGACAGAGCACTTCACAAAGCGTGGTTGTCTAATGCATGCCTTTGCTTCATCTGTGTGCTCTTCAAAGTATGATTTGATACCCTGATTAAAGTGATCAATGATGGTGTCCTTCTTGTCAAGACTGACCCCAATGATCTCAGCATGAGTGTATTGAGAGTCTTTGGAGTCTGCAACACCAAAATGGATGGTTCCATTTGTACGGCTGTTCATACAACCCACAGCAAAACGAAACACCTCTTATTGAACTTCTTCTTCATCACATTCATATCATCTGTTCTGCCCATGAACTTATACTCATGAACTGGATCGGTCAGATTACCGGGGTCCGGTTTCAGGTGGTAAGGTGTAGTTTTGAATATATCGATGAGAAGCAGAATTCTGATCAAATGGATAGAGAGTACATGAGTGCTTTAAGGATCCAGACTTCCTCATGTGTTTTTCTGTTTCAGTTACTTTATCAGCACTGATGTCCAATGTTTTATGGTCAACTGACTCTCTTGGTTCAGTTTCTTTGACAGATGGACAATTTGGTTGTTCCTTTGGTTGCAAATCTTCTGTTGGAGTGCTCATGTGGTCAATGTTATCCATTAAATCATTTTCCAATTTTGTTGTTCTGTCCATGTAATTGTTTATTCCGAATTTGGATTTTCCTGTTTTGCTAGATTTTTCCTTTACATTTTTATTTTATGGCCAGATATTTTAGTTTGATCTGTTGAATTACTACCTTTGTTTTCCACTGTGTCTAGATTGGCCTCTGTGTGCTGTATGTTGGAATTGTCATTAGAATTTGATCCATGTTCTTCCATGTTTAACTTCTCTAACTGGGTGATAATCTAACCGCTGGACCATGCTTAATACCAAGTTCTTGAAGATGCTTGGACTGGTAACAAACTAGTTCTTCCCCTGATACTTCTTCATCACGCAGCTTGTCTGCATGTTTTTTATCCACGTTAATCACCTCAGTTAGCCAGTAATACACTTGCTCTCTTGTCCACTCCTCCACACGATGAGGAAGTTTTGTGTTTTGACTCATTGCCATACTGAAACACACAAATGAATAAAGAAATTATTAAAATATAAAACAATCAGATTTGCACACCAAAGCAATGTAGCCTCAATGTACACTCTCAGAAAAAATAAGCTGACACTGGATGGTACCCTTTAAAAAGGTTCTAATATGTACCATTTAGGTACTAATATGTAGGCCTACACTTTTGGTACCAAAATGTACCTTTGAGGTACTAATATGCACTCTTTTGGCCCTTTTCCATTACCAGTACCAGCTCAGCTTGACTCGACTCGCCTCGCTCGCTTTTCGCTCCGTTTTCCATTGCAGATAGTACCTCCACAATAGTACCTGGTCGTCATAGCGACGCCGCAGGAAACTGCCGTGACGTAATCTTCTACGCGACACACACCCGCTACCCCAACACACAGGACAATGGAGGAAATCGATGGTTGTGTTATGCCGTTTTACATAATATTAGTAATGGGTAGTGTTGTCAAAAGACCCGGTACTTCGGTACCATTTCGGTACTAAAAAAATTAATGGTTAAGGTACCAGCTTTTCTTAAGTAACGTTACCGGTGGTGGTACTGAGTATCGGATTAATCCGGTTCTTGATGTGCTGCCCGAAAGGTGCACAGTTGCGTCCTCTTCATAAACACACTGAGACATGGCGACCGGCGGCGCTGCTAATGCGGTTGCTCTGAATCCACTTGTTGACAAGAAAAGAGGAAAGAGCCGTTCACATAGCGCGTTTTTTTGCGCGTGCAAATTCGTTTTCCAGGCGCGCCTCTGTCAGGGTTGCATAGCAACGGCAGGCGCAACGGGGAAAGCACGCGCTTGTGGAAAGGAGAAGCGGTGCAAACTGCGCTCTCCATGATGACGAGGAAGTATCATCAAATAATTAATTGATTTCTAGCTCTTGCATTAGCTTTACTACTAGATATATTCATTGAGATGATAAAAAGCCGTCCTGTACAGCTATAAACAGCTGTTCGGCCGAGCTTTCCATGTCCATGTTGTTACGGGAAGGCCGCTGGTTTTTGTCACATGACCTGTTGAGATGCTTCTATTGGCGCTTTTCCACTGCATGGTACGGCTCGGTACGGTTCGACACGGCGCGGAACGGTTCGGCTCGCTTCGCTTTTCCACTGCGTGGTACGACTCGACTCGGGTACGGCACGGTTCGGTTCGGTTCGGTTCGCTTTAGCTCGGTTGCTTTTCCACTGCAGTTAGTACCGCTTCTAAGTGGGTGGGACTGATCGTTAATAGTTGTAACGTTAGGTCCGGTGGTAGCCGTGTGCGGCTAAGCTGTGCTACTTCCGCTCCTCGGCAACCAACGAGAGGAACGTCTGCACCTCGTCCACTGACCACGATTCAGCCAATTCTTGTTTGATTTTTTTTTACTTTTTTTGTCTAGTAAAAACTCTAAAAACAGGTGCTACTGCGTTGGCTGTTGTCTGGCTATTTAAATATAGCGGGTTTAGTGTCTCGTGTAGCAAATACAATGACGCTGAAGTGACGATTCTGTCTGACCAATCAGTGATCTGCAGTGTTTTCACGTCACATTATAGTATCAGTACGGTACGCTTGGAACCTCAACAGAGGTGGTACCATTTAAAGCGAGCCGAAGCGAGCCGTACCGTACCGTACCATGGAGTGGAAATGCGCCATAAGTGAGCCGTACCGAACCGAGCCGTACTGTACCATGCAGTGGAAAAGTGCCAAAGCGTGCCGTGCCGTACCGAACCGTACCGTACCATGCAGTGGAAAAGCGCCATATTATAAGCCGCGCGCCTACATTTGAAATAACGAATTTGCACGCACATAAAACGCGATATGTGAACGGCCCCTAAAGTGGGATCGGTGTGCGGTTGTATCTAGTTTAAAAGGCCTTTTAAATATGAACGCAGTTTTGGATAAATAAAAACACAGTCAAGTCAAATAAAACACGTTTTATCTCCTGTTTAGTTGGTAACACTACATAAGATACCATTCATTAACATTACTTAATGCCTTATCTAACATCCACACATTGAGTGACTGAACAATATATATATTTTTTTTTCATTTTACAACATTAAAATGTTTGTGAATGTTATTTAATACAACACTTGATTGTTCATGAACAGATAAAACTTTTGATTTTAAAAATGTATTAGTAGGCTACATTTTTAAATTACCCCAAGGAGAATAATTGCTTCAGTGTATATAACTATTGTTAGGTCATTTTATCTAATGTTATCTAACAAATGGATATACACTTTAATATATGCAAATTTAATCTAAATTAGCTTTGGCACCGAGAACCGTGGATTTTCACAGGTATTGGTACCGAATACTGAAATTTTGGTACCGTGACAACACAAGTAACGGGTATATCACGCAATCTCTGGCCAAACTATATGGCGGGATTATTCAGGATACTCCGTCTGGCGTGTGCAATGATGACGCAGTGAATAGTGACGCTTCCCTCTGACCAATCAGCAGTCTGCCGTGTTTTTCACGTCACATTTTAGTATCGCCTCAGCTCGCTCAGAACCTCGCCGGAGGTGATAACGAAAAAAAGTACCTGGAAGCAGGTACCGGTACAACTTTTACACAGTGGAAAACCAAACAAAGGCGAGTCTAGGCGAGCTGGTACTGTGTAGTGGAAAAGTGCCTTTTATGTACAAAGATGTACCTTTCGAAAGGGTACCACCCCACTGACAGCTTTTGTACCTTTTTTTCCGGGAGTGGTATGCATTCAAATAAAAACTGGGTTGGAGTGCAACAGAATAGAAAAGAATGCAAGTCAAGTACGCAAAATAGGCTAATGTACACACACACACACACACACACACACACACACACACACACACACACACAAATATGTGTAAAAAAAAAAAAACCAGTTCTAGGATTGCTAATCTGATATCACAGCCTCCTTATCATAACACTAAAATGCAGTCAACGAAAAACAGAAAAGGTTACACAGTTCAGTTTAAACTGATGTACTATGCAAAGGAAAACTCAATCGTGCAGCAGACACAAATGTAAGCGAAAAATTGGTGGGAGACTGGCGAAAAGGTGAAATGACGGACGCTTAATGAAATTAAGAAGACTACACAAGCTAAACATGGACACAAAACCAGTTGGCCATGGGTCTTTGAACAGCGCATAGGTCTATTCGCTGTACAGTTATGTATCTGTGCACAGTCAATTTCATTTCGTAAATTAGTGTAGGCCTTTATAATAAGTGTTGTTTATATAAACACCACTGTAAGTTCTGTCATGCACTGGTATTTGGTATTTTAAATTATATCTATCTAAATGTAATAATAAAAAGTGACTTGTACACTGATGGGACTTATCTGTGTGTGTGTTTTTTCTTCTCAAGAATGCAATTTTCCCCCTGGTGCAACTTATACTTGGGTTCGACTTATTTTTGTATTTTAGTACTTCAAACCAAATTTAGTACTTACTATATAGTATGCGATTTTGGATGCAGCTCGAATATTTCCAAACAAACTCAGTCATTTTGACAGGGAAAAAAAGAGACTGTATCATTTACATGTAGCACACTAACGCTACTCTACACATATCACATGAACACCAATATAAGACCTGTGTTATCTTTTAGATTATCTTTTAAATCAGCAGGATTGCAGTACAATGGAGTAGATACATCATTTACATTTTGAATGTATTCAGTTGAATTATGTTTTTTAAAAAGATAGTGAAGACTAGTGTAATTGTGACCTGAGACGGTCACCTACATACTAGAGTTTATAGTGCAACAAACACGCTGCATTTCTATTGATATCAATAGGAATAGTGCGCTCACTGTGCTGTTGAGACACAAAGACTGAAACTCAATGCTCTGTCAGTGTTCAAGTGTAGGTGAGTAAAAATATATATTTGGTAAATGTATTCTTAGCTTCGAACTTAAACAATGAAATCTAACAATTTATTAGCCAGTGGCTAATGATTGACATTGTTTAGAGGGTTGAAAAGTTTCATGGATCAGTGGAATATTAAAACAGAGATCATAGTATGTTCTGTTGTTTTTCTTACCTCTTCTGGAGTAATGTACTCCTCTGTCCATTTTTGTTTTTTCTTATTCTCACCTTGTGTTCATCCAACTGTCCAAGAAAAGTGAAGAGAATCCACAATCAGTAATTCACTGTTTCAGTATAGGTCAATATCACTACAATACTGTCACCTAAAACCTGCTGGGTTTAATGGTATCCTGGGTTTCACGTTCACTTGAATATGGGGAATGCAATTGGCTGACAGTTGCTAAGCATCTAGCCGAGTTTCACGTTTCACAATTCACGTTTCACTTGAATATGAGGAATGTAATTGACTGACAGTTGC